>CM075810.1:29134221-29212221 GCA_037975025.1 Excoecaria agallocha | reverse complement strand
ACATCGTATCAGTCGCAACGCAAGAGTTTTGTGTTGAATAAAAACGACGTACCCTTCTCTAACTCCTCTTTTTAACAGCTCAAAATAATGTCATCCTTGGACGACAAACTGCTAACAAGTTGGCCACGTTGCTGTTATGCAATTGCCTCGTATAACTATTGAAAATTTGTTTTGACATGGAGAGTTAATTTTAATTGTTTTTTTTTTCAGTTGTGCTTTTGCTGACGGCATCTCCCCTAATTTTAGCACCTAGGAAGTAGGGATGATCACGGAACGGGGCGGAGCCGGGGAATTCTCCCCCACTCCCTCCCCCGCCAGTGGCGGGGATTCCCCGCCCCCGCCACCAATCTCGGGGGGGGAATTTCCCCCGTCCTCGCCCCACGGGGATCCCCGTCCCCCGCGGGGATCCCCATCCCCCATTTTTTTTTTTAATTTTAAAATATAATATTTTATATATAATTAAAATTAAAATATAATATTTAACAAATAAAAAATTTAAAATTAATAATAATTTAAAATTAAGTATAATTTAAAATTTAATAATTATAAAATTAAATTATTTTATAAATAATTAAAATTAAAATATAATATTTAATAAATAAAAAATTTAAAATCAATAATAATTTAAAATTAAGTATAATTTAAAATTTAATAATTATAAAATTAAATTATATTTTAATTTTATTTATAAAATATTATATTTTAAAATAAATAAATATAAATATAAATATATATATATATATATATATATTTTTTTTTTTTTTTTGCGGGGCGGATACCCCATTCCCCCTCCCCGCCCCCGATTCTAGGACGGGGAATTTTTTCTCCCCGCCCCCGTCCCCGCGGGAGGAAATTTCGGGGATTCCCCACCCCAAACGGGGCGGGTCCCCGCCGGGGCCGGGGAATCCCCGCCCCATGATCATCCCTACTAGGAAGTATAGTGGCAGAAATGCTAGGATTATTACGGTGAATATTAATTATAAATACAACGAGTTTCAATATATATATATATATAAAGATTGAGATATAATTTTATCCGTATATTAAAAAAATATCACTTATAATTAGAGACGGTAAATTTGGCTTAATTCAAAATTTTCAGTTAGGTCCGGTTCCAAATCCGACCCATCCCAATTCTGCTCAAAATTAGCCCATCCCATTTTAGTATGTACAATGAATTTTCATTAAAAATGATTAAATGTGCTTTGATTTGTCTAAATATGATACCATCCAAATTCGTAAAATTCATCCATTTTTGTTTTACTAAATAATAAAAATATTTTTTAATTTTATTAAAAATTTCAATTTTCTATGTTTTTTAAAAAATTAGTCAAAGTAATGTACAAGTTATCACATGATGTTTGGGAAAGTTTAGGATAGAGTAAATGTTGAAAAATGGAAAAGATATCCTAATATGTGGTAGTTTGTTCTGCCTTTACTCGTACTTAAAGGGCAGTAGAACACGAGTGTAGGCATCGACTAATCTTTTGGTTGATTACAGTAATTTATAAAGTCAGACCCTTTCGCATTAAGTAAGAAGAAAGATATAAGAAAACATCCTCCTTTCTAATACCAAAACTTTTTTCAAGTAAAGTTCACAAGGCAACACATTTTTAGGGAATCTCAACTTACCCAAATTCCCATTCCCGGACCAATTAGCAAAACCATTATAAATACATAAAAACATATAAATATATTACCTTTTTACCCTTCTAAACCAAAATCAAAACCAACGCCCAAAGCCCAAGCTCAAGCCCACCAAACCCGATTCTCCTAGCCCCGGAAAACCACACCCTGACATCATCAACCACAGGTCCACACAGGGAGCTCATATCATCCGTCCTGGTGTTATAATATATGCTGTAGAATGCAATTCTGGTTCTATCAGCTTTGGCTGTGAAGTTCAGATTAGCGGTTTGAAATGACGAATTAGAATCCGGAGAATAATGGATGTTTTGTGCTTGATCTCCGGCGAACGCCATGACTGCTAAAGGCTGCTTGCATTTGTCCTCAGCATGGCCTAGTGAAAACGATAAGGTGTATGCCTTGTCTGCTGTTGTTTCAACCATTTGGGAAATTATGCCTTCCTTGCCTGAGAGTAATTCGACTGCTCGTTTGCCTCCAGGAACTGCGAAATGGTCTGAATCGATGAAACGAACCGCCCTGTTCGATTCCACGATCCAACCGGGTAATGGAGTCGTTCCGTCATCGAGATTTGTTGGGAGCAAGACTCCTAGTGAAACGTTCTTCAACCATGGACCTTCCTCAAAGTCCCCATTTAGTACTGCATTGTCTGAAGGAAAAAAAATCAAATATCGATTAAGAAAACAGAAAAGAAAAACACTTTAGACTTTCGATGCCATTACGCACCATATTTCGGTTTTCAAATCTCTACTTTGACAAATTAAAGAATAGGCAAAAAAAAATTTATCCTCTCTGATAAAAGACTCCAAGCATTGGATGCCCAGGCAAGGTCAAAAGGCTTCAATACGCTCACGCTCATTGGGACCCACCAATTTAATTAGTAATTTTTATTAATTTTGAAAAAATTAATTCTAAAATTTCTCTACTCAATAAATTGAAAACAGTTTGTCCATCCCGAAAAAAAAAATTATATATATATATATATATATATATATTATTGGAAAATAGAGGGTAAAAACGAAAGAGAAATTTTGCCTTTGGGTTTATCAGGAGCGAAAAGCTTCTTAATAGCAATGTCATCAATGATGGGTCCACAAGTCGGGTCATCCTCCATGCCCGGATTCCTAAAAACCAACTGCGCTTTATCCTCTTGTGCCTCGAAAGCCCACGCATAAGGGTCCCACCCTTGAACGTTATACAATGTTTGCAAGTCTATGGTCTGCGATGCAGGTGGCACGGATACGTTCAGTGACTCCAGCTGGGCGCACGTGCGTGCAGCACTGAACGTCACTGAATAAATTGATCCTTTCTCCACCGTTAATTCTTGGCTGATTTCCGCGTCGTTCCCCAATCTCACTGCGTGTGTACCCTCCGGTACGATGAGGATCATCCCACCCTGTTTTTGGCCCGAAGAGACTAGCTCTACGGTGCCGTGTAATTTCCATTCCGGGATTTCAATTGGGCCGTCCGCTATTGCCTCGCTTGGGAATCCATTTGCTGGCCGCGTTTCAAAATTACCGTTTGATAGCAGCCCTGCAGATCACCACATTGCTTATAATTTGATTTTTTTTTCCTTAAATGCCAAACATTAAATTTACATAAACAAAGGCAGATTACTAATTTTCATTAACGTAGCATCAAGTAATTGAATATTCAAAACAGCAGCAAGAATAAGAAAGTAAATTATTACGCCACAGAAATTATTTGGATAGAGCAGAGGGGAGCCTATTGTAGATATGTTTCATTGTCAAAGAATTATCTATATTTCGTTCTCTATCTTCTCATACTGTTATAAGAACAGTCTGATTTGGACCACCGTACAATAGAACGAATGATGTCAATTAAATAGATCAACTGGCAGGAAGATGATAAACCCCTATGAACAAGAAAGGTACGTTTTAATTATAATTTCTCCTATTTTTGGAATCCCCAAAACGACAAAATAATGATAATAAATAACAATAATGTAAAACGCGCAATATGATATTTGGAGCAGATGCCGCGTTAAGCGCATTTGCCCTACTACACCGTTTTGGGGCCCATCGTTTCATTGTTTTTTCAACTCCTGGAACAACTCTACTTTGACACAAACAAAAAGTCCATATTTTTCACGGTCTGCTTTTTCACTTTTTTACGGACATCCAGCTGGAGATTGGGATGAAATGATGCAACGAAAGGATCCATATAAAAAAGAAAGTCCCGATGCGACTTTACGGAAAGCACCCTTGTCCTTTTCCTAAATCAATTACACATCACCTAACATTAGGCGGGAACTTGCCCCATTTTGGTCTTTTTATGCACGTTTGCCCCCTCCCCCCCTATTTTCATTTCCATCCAAAGTTGAATATATTTAAACAATTATGCAAGTTTGGAGAGCCCACTTCATGAATTTCTCTTGTTTTAGTCTAAATAAACCCTTTATGGAGAGTTAATTTTATAACACTTACATGCCCAAATTCACACCTACATGCCCGTTAAAGGATGACAAAAATGAGAGTACATTTTATAACAGGTTGCTATGCTACTCACCCTATTTTCTATTATTTCCATATAAAACCAATCATGCTTCCTTCCTTTACGAGATTAAAGCATGATTTAAAGAGGAGAAAATGAGAGCTTAGTAATTAAAGATTGCAGGGTAGGGGTCCTGGTCACAATATCTGTCCTCTAAGATACGCAAATATAAGGTACTGAAGGATATTGCCGTATTGACAATCTCTCTCTACAGGGGCTCCCTAAATATTATATATGGCCTCCTATACCTTGCAAATAATTAAAGATTTTCAAGCGTTCCATCATTTTCACACCTATTCGCTCGCCAATTTGAGAAAAGAAACAAGTGGGCTAATCACCCAAAATTATTAATTCATGGCAACTACTTCGAATAGGCTCTTAGTTAATATTAGTTAAAAAGGATATAAACAAAGAAACGGGTTGCTAATGCTGATTAAAGATAACGAAAACATAATTAAAGATTAATTAGGCCTCCTTTTTCTAAACTGCTTAATCATACAGCTTTTGCTTTTTAACTTAACAAATCACAAATCTTTCTTCTTTCTATGGAAGCAAAGTAAGCTACTCAACAAGTTTTGGAAAATACTAATCGGAAACATTTATCTTAATATTGCCTACCAATACATAAACAAATAAGCACACTGTGAAAATCATTCAAATCAAGTAAAAAATCCCAGTTCAATGACTACCCAGTAAACCTACATTGAATCAAAATGATTGAGTGTAAAAGTAGCTCAGAGGCTTATCAGATCTCGAAAATGGCAATAAACATAGAAGAAAGAGAAATCATCTAGTCATTACAAAAAAGAAGAAAAGAGAAATCGAAAGAGAAAATGGGAAGTAGAACATACCATCTTCTCCTAGAATAGCAGAAGCAAATAGAGCGAAGAAGATGATTAATGAAGCAAAGCATTTGGTTCTGGTTGAGCTATGAACCATCTTCGCTGTTGTTGTTGGCGAAGTAGTTTCTCTCTCTGTGTTTAGCGAGTGTGGGTATGAATGGCAGAGCAGTCTGGTTTATAGAGAAAGTAGTGCGAGTGTCCTTTTATCCAAGATTCTTGCTCTCTCGTCTTTTTCTTTACTTCTTTTTCACTATAAACTCCTTTTTTTTTTTTCTTTTTTTTTCTTTTTTATATATATTTTTTTATTTATGGGTGTGGCAAATAGAGTTGATCACGGAACGGGATGGGACGAGGTAGGGCTGGAGAATTCTCCCCCACTCACTCTTCCTCCAGTAGCGGGAATTTTCCGCCCCTATCACCAATATCGAGGAGGGGATTTCCCCAATCCCTGCCCTACAGGGATCCCCATCCCCTAATTTTTTTTTAATTTTAAAATATAATATTTTATAAATAATTAAAATATAATACTTAATAAATAAAAAATTTTAAATCAATAATAATTTAAAATTAAGTATAATTTAAAATTTAATAATTATAAAATTAAGTTATTAATTTTAATTTTAATTATTTATAAAATATTATATTTTAAAATAAAAAAATATTTTTTATAAGGCGGAGATCCCTGCAAGGTGATACCCCATTTTTCATTTTCGCCCCCGATTCTAGGGCGGAGATTTTTGTTTCCCACCTCCGTTCCCGCAAGGAAAAATTTTAGGGATTCTTTGCTCCGAATTGGGCGGATCCCTGCTGGGATCGGGGAATTTCCACCCTGTAATCATCTCTAGTGGCAAATAGGTTGGGCCATATGATGGATTCCATCAAAAACCAGTTAAAATTTTGTTGACTATAGGGCAAATGAATTCTGATTGATATAAATTATTGTTAAAGGGATCATTATGATTACTTATAAAAGATAAAATTTTATAATGTTATTTTTAGTTTTAAATTTTTTTATTAAAAATAAATAATAAATTCATATACAATTATTTTTATATTACGTTATATGAAAAAATAGAAAAAATGCATCTTTTGAATTTCTAAATTTACATTCTTTTATATAATTCCTAAGTTTTTATTCGGTTCTATTTGATTTTTAAATTTTATTTTAATACAAATAGTTTCTAAATAAAAATTTAATAAAATAAGAATTTACAACATTAATGTATATTAAAATTATGCTACAATATATCTAAATATGGCAATTATGAATTTAATATAAATGAAAATCAAAATTTTAAAAATTGAATATAACAAAATAAAAGTTTAAATCCAATAGTAAAAAAAATATAAATTCAAAAATTCGAACATATATTTTTTTTAAATTATGAAATTATAAATAATATGCTGCTTATAAATGGGTTGAATTAAATTTGTAACATTCTATGAGTCGAACATGTCAAACTTTAAACAAGTTATTAACAATACTTAATTAATTTTAATTGGTCAAATTCATGAATAGATTAAAAATATGCCGTGTCTAAACTATATATCATTTTATTAAGTTTTATTTCACAATAAAAACAATTTATTGCCATTTTATTATATTGCAAGATCAATTGGGCCATGAATTATATAGTTGGTATAGCTTATTGACTTCTTGTTAATAAAATATATCTCAATAACTTTTTCTATTTACTCCTTACTAATTGAAATTTTTATTAGTTCCTCCATTTTACATCAATTATTTAAAAAATTTATTCCCTTCTAAATGTCATTTTATAAAATCAATATAATTTTTGTTATAACTATTTTAATATTATTACTTTCACTGGTGTCAATTTTATATTAATATTTTTTCTTTTTATAAGATTTGAGTCACATCAAATTTGAATTTTTTGAATTTACTCCTATTACGGTGCAATATTAGTTTCACACATATTTACTGAATTTATGATATGCATGTAAGGATATGAAGAATTAACGTTGTATTCCTAATATATTATCACTGTTACATTGATGAGTATACATACAAAGTTACAGAGAGAGATGTGGTGAGTGAACTTTAGAAAAGATAAATACAAATAGTAAATAAATAAAACTGATATATATCCCTGATGTATATCCCTTAACACCCCCTTTCAAGCTGATGGGTGTCAAGTGTAAAGACACACGACTGTGCAAGGAAGGCAGAGAGCAGCACACGGGAGCGCAAGGGAGCAGAGGTGAGAAGCACGGGCATGCAAAGGAGCAGAGGTGAGAAGCATGGGCGAGCGAAGGAGCAGAGGGGAGATGCACGGGCGTGCAATCATGGCAGAGGGTCTGATTCAAAAACAAAACTCTAATCCTTTTCCTTGACATCCTGCACGTGAAGATAGTTTCGAATATGAGAAAATCGAGTAGCACCCAGAGGCTTGGTGAAGATGTCTGCAACCTGACCATCAGATGGGAGGAAATGTATGATGACTGTACCATTAGCAACTACTTCCCGAACAAAATGGTAATTTAACTCAATGTGCTTTGTCCTAGCATGAAACATTGGATTTTTACCCAGATAAATAGCACAAATATTATCACACCACATTGTTAGTCGACCCATGTTAGAGAAACCAAGTTCATGCATCAGCTATTTAACCAAGTTCTTTGGTTATAACGTAACATCACACTTTGGAGTTTCTTGGCTAATGTATAAGATGGTGGTTCAGTTTGAAGGTAGTCGATAGAGGAAATAGAGTAGGTAAGAGCAAGGTACCGAGGAGGTTTTTGTAGCTCAAAGGGTCTCAGTTTCATGGGATGTGTCTTAGACATAGGGGATGCAGATGGTTGTGTGCATGTCGAAGGGGGAGTGGGTAACGACAAAGGCAGTTGATGGATAATATAGGTGCAGGAGAGGCGCGAGTAGGAACTGGTAGTGAAGGAAGGGTAGGAATGAGGGACCAAATAGAATTGGAGGGAGAAGCGGTCACACCTGATGAGAGGTCTCAAGGAAGTGGAAGTTGTACCTGCCATGTCATCCAAGAAGAAGTTGAGGTGAGCTTGGGCTGTGAGTCTCGAGCAGATAGCTCAATATAAAGAAACCTGGACTCATCAAACTGCATATTTTTTGCAATGTAAATTCGTTCTTTGGATAGATCAAAGCAAATGAAACTTGAGTGAAATTTAGAGTTTCCCAGATAAACACAAGGAGTACTATAAAAATCAAATTTGTGTTTGGTGTAGGGTCTAAGGAGGGGATAGATGGTACAGCAAAAAATTTTAAGATTTGTAAAATCTGGTTGTTTGTTAAATAATAGAAAATATGGAGAATTATGATCGAGAGAAGGGGATGGTAACAATTGATTAAAGTGACACTTGTGTTGACTGCGGAGTTCTAAAATCGTAAGGGGACGTTAGAGTGACCAAGCAATGTAAAAGTAGTATCAACGATATGTTTGATTTTGCGTTCGGAGATACCATTTTATTCATGAGTGTGTGGGCAAGCCAAAAAATGAATAATGCTAGATTTCTTAAAGTGCTCAGATAATTTTTGGAACTCTCGACCAAAATTCGACTGAAATCGTTTTAGTGCAATGAAATTATCGGTGTACCCTGGCTTGAAATTCAAGAAAAGTTTTGAGTACATCACTTTTGAACTTTATGCAATAAACCCGAGTAAATCACGTACATTCATCAACAAAGAGAACAAAGTATTTTTAATTTAAAAAAGAATCAACAGGAGCAGGGCCCCATATATCAAAATGGATAACTTCAAAGGAAGTTGTGCTACTCCGAACTATAAGAGGTAAACAAGTCTTAGTGAGTTTGCCTAAAACACATGAGGAGCACTTTTTATTAAAAGGAGAAAACTTAAATTTATTTGAATGCAAAATATTTGACACAGTACATTTTTGACAATGTCCTAACCAAGCATTCCAGGTATCAAACGAGACTGTCTTTCTAAGGAATGTCTGCTTCAACTTGGGTGGCAGAACATACAGATCTCCATCACTCGGGCCTTTCAAAAGGATGTCATTCGTCACCTGATCCTTTATGAAGAAATGAGAAGGCCAAAATTCAAAGAAACAACGATTGTCTTTAGAGAATTGTTGAACTGATAATAAAGATTTTAGTGATTTTGGGTACAAAAAGAACATCATTTAGGTGAAAACGAGAATAAAAGGAAGTGTCAGTGTGAGTGATAGGCATACCTTGACCATTACCGACTCTGATGGTGTCTTGACCATGATAAGGAGTCAATTGAGTGCGATCTACTGCCATATGATAGGTGGCCCCAATGTCTGGATACCACGATCTTGCAGGGATAGGCGCCAAAGGTGAAGGTGAATAATAGGCCGGCGTTGAGTAGGCAAGAGTGGAACCTTGGGACCAAGCAACGTTGGCTTGTCTCCCATAGGAACAACCAGAATAAAAAGAATTAGAGTGGTTAGTAAAAGTTCCTGATATTTACGGTGCATACCTGCATCTACAGTGATTAGCTGTGTGATTTTGAAGGTGATAAATTTGACAAGGCCCATGTTGATGACGTTGAGCAGAAGATTTGTTACCTTTGGTGTTAATATGGGTAGTAGCAGCTGGTGAGGTTGGCCTTGGGCAATAAGTGTAGAGGTGTATCCTGAAAGCTTTTTAACAAGACTTCATAAGCAACCAAGTGACCATATAATTGGTAGAAAGTTGCAGGGGGAGATTGAAGAGCAATAGTGGTAATAATCGAGTGGTACTCAGCCCCAAAATTGCGGAATATGATAGCATTAAATTGAGAAGTCGATAATGGGGCACCTGCTGATGCAAGCTCATCAGCAAGAGTTTTTGCTTTGTTGTAAGTAGATAGCAACTCCAGTGTCCATCTTCTTGAGTTCCTGCAACTCAATATGAATATGTAACTAATGATTTTGAGAGACAAACCCAAATGCATTAGCTAGTGTTTTCCATGCATCATAAGTTGTCGCCACACCTACAATATACGTGAAAACCTCTTCAGTGAGGGAGGCAAAAAACCACGTTAGCAAGTTTTGATCCTTTTTAAACTAAGCTTCATACTTTGGGTTGGGGATTGAGGAAGTGAGGTTTGTAGGAGAGGGGATTGTGTTGGGAGGTTTTGTGATAGAGCCATCAATGTGACCCATGAGGTGATGGCAGTGAAGAATAGGAAGGAATCGGGTTTTCCAGGTGATGTAATTTGTGTGCTTGAGTTTGATGGTGAAAGCATGATTGGTGGAAAAGGTTGGTGAATTCTGTATGATTGGATTGGTGGCCATATTTGGGATTGGGTTGGTAATTGAGGTTGAAACTGTGAGATTGGGTGTCACTGCTGATGGTGCAGCAGGGAAAGAAGATTTAGGAGAAGATGGAGTTGCAGGAGATGAGTTGTTAGATGAAGCTAAGGACATGGAAAGGACTAGGTTAGCTTTGATACCATGTAAAGATATGAAGAATTAACGTTGTATTCCCAATGTATTATCACTATTACAATGATGAGTATATATACAAAGTTACAGAGAGAGATGTGAGAGAGTGAACTTTAGAAAAAATAAATACAAATAGTAAATAAATAAAGTTGATATATATCCCTAATGTATATCCCTTAATAATGCACATGTGGTAAGTCCAAATGGTGCCAGTTGGACTATTTGGTGCCTCCCTTGCCGAAAATCGGTTAAAATGATTTTGTTATATATATTTACAAAATTTAGTGATTTTTATAAAAAAAAATTACTATTATGAAAGTAACCATAATTTCAATGATTACTGATGAAAATAACTCTCTACAATGCCTAACAAGTTAAGTTTTCAGTTCAAATTATCTAATTACCTCTATACAAAACCATTCACTTTGATAATCGACTTAATCATATAAATGCTAATTTGTACCAAATTTATGTCACTGTTTTGATATTTATTATTGTCTCAAATCTTTAGATCCTTATCGTTTCCACAAGCCCAAATAATTCATTTTGCCATCCAAACATCCATCACTTATTAATTTTCAATCCCTAAAAAGCATTTCAACTAAATTCAATAAAAATCCTCAAAAAGCATTAATCTTATTCTTATTACTTTTTCCGTTATTTTTTATACATTATTTTTAAATAAAATTTAAATTTTATTTATCTGTTATTTATTGAATTCTCAAAAAGTATTAAGCTTATTATTATTTCTTCCTCCGTTATTTTTTATGTATCACTTTTAAATAAAATTTAAATTTTATTTATCTATTACTTTTAAACGTTTAATATAATTTAATTTATTTTTTAAATTTTTTTCAATAAAATTAAAAGCAATTAGATTTAATAATTTAATTTTTAGGACATAATTTAATATTAAATTTAAATTTATTTTGGACTTTTAATAATTCTTATTTTGAACTTTTAGTTCATGATTATATTTTTTTAAGTTTTTCTTTCTAAAATTGTTTGTTTACTTTTGTAAGAAAGTTTAAAAACGATTTTGCTCATTTATTAGCTAGGACCTCTGTGCTTTTCAGGGAGTTAAATTTTTATTTCCTTTCCCTTATATCCATCAGTTGCTTTAATGAAAATATTCATTATCTTTAAAAAAAAAGTTATTTATTATTTTTTAATTTTAATAAAAATAATAAACAAAAAATGGAAATTATATTTGGTTGGATTTAAAAAAATCTATTTCATTATTCCTTGGTTTGACGAATTTGAAGATGGGAAGAGTATGGTCTCTTCTCGTGTTCCCATCAAGACAGTCTTTAGCACAATTTGTTTGTAGCCGTAATTTAATTTGAATGTACTCACGACAGGAATTGAAACTGTTGAAAAAAAAAAAAAATCACATTTCCCTGTTTCCCGCGGCCGTGGGATTTAAAAACCAAAAGAAAGGACAATAATTACGTGTTTTGAGAACCGTGGCCTTTAGTGGGCCCAGCGCACCGCCGAATGATTGATCTTCGAGACAGCGTCCCATCCTCGTGAGTTTATTTACTGAAACAAAATAATAGAATGTAGTAAACATTAAACAATTAAGAGAGAACTGCCAAAAAAAACCCAAAATTTACTCCAATTCACAATTGAAACCACAAGGTTAATATACCTTCCAAACGTCTCCCTCCATCCAATTTCCCGGCAACTGTTAACAGGAACAGATTATGATATCATAAACTCTCGCGTCCAGCAAGGTTGAGGCTCCATTCTTCATGTACCGATACACTAAAAACCTCTAATCTCCATCTTTATAATAGCCTACAAGCCTAACCACTCGACCCCAATTCTGGACGATTTTAACAGAACCACTCCCAAAATTTCTAGTTTCAATTACAGTACACTAAAACGAACACGCCCAATTCTGGATGATTTGATGAGTGGGCGATTTGAGTTTATTCTCGTTGTTAGGCAATGAAGAAGAACGTGGGACATTGACGGGAAATTTTTGATAAGATCTCTAATTCGTATCTATGCACTTTTTGTAAGAGTGGTTGTTTTTTAATTTTCATTATTTACTTTCCGAACCAATAATGTTATAAAATAATCTTCAATTTGTGGAGGTCAATTATTGATACTGCATAGTTAATTTGGATGAAACTTGTAATATGTCTACAAAAATAGATGCTCTTGAAAGCAATTAGTTTATACAACATTGGAAAATGGTACCTGAATTAATAACACAACAAATTTTAAACTAAAGCCAAAGATCCAAAACTTAACCAAGAAATCGCCCAGTTTTTTTTTTTATAAGCTGATAAGTTTTATTAAATGATAATAACAAAAACAAATAGGGGCCACAAAAAGGCCAACCACGAAACAACAGTAATCCCAGATTCCCAAAAACCAACCAAAAAATAAAACAACCTCTGCCTGCTACCATCAAGAACCCCAGTAGACATCACAACAACTCTCAACCAGTAAACCCAAGAAAGAACACTCCTGCTCCTCAGTTTTGCGGAAAATGCAGCAAAGACAAAAAGCAGAAGCAGAGCTAAAGCTGACAGTCCCAAAAAAACAACCGGAAAAAATCATCCAGGTTTTGTTTGTTTATATATAGCAAATTAAGATGACACAACTATAAGAGTGGCTTTAAACCTGTTTCGGACAAAGAATGGCATAAAATTAATGCATATTAGGAACCCACAAGCCAATCCACCCAAAGTTAGACCAGGTAGTAAAAGTAGAGAATGGAGGTCTGTGTTTGATGTGCAAGTTTTTGAGCTGCAGTCTACCTTTCTTATCAAATAAAAAAAGATAAAGATAGAACTTCAATCAAATCCAAATTTCAACCCTAACATGTAGCTGACCCACCCATAAATCCACTTGCCTACACTTCTTTTACCGCCATTGGTATTTAATGGAACTTCTTGGCTTCAGTGACAATTAGTACTCTCAACCTAGTTCTTCTCTTATTCTGGACATAAACACACGATGATTTCTAAAATTATGAATGTATCTGTTATGATTTGAGACTAACTATATTCTTTAGGTTCTGAACATTTCAATCTTGAATTTATGAAAAAATTCTACAAAAGGTTTAAAAATTATACAGAAGACACATATAAAATCAAATTGAATGAATGTCCTGGAGCACTTAGATCCCAAGAACAAAAGAACTGAAGGAAGATCCATCCCATATAGTATATATTGCTCTAGCTTGCTTGTCCATTATTAAAAAGATCACAACAGTAACCAATGATAGAAACAAGATTCTGGAAAGAGTTTCCATCATTTGAGATAGGTTGCATATTATATCTTTAGCAAACATTTAAATACAACACTACCTATGAAGTATTCTTGTGAGAAATAACCAACTAGACCTTTAACTTTCTTGTAATTTGTTTTTCTAATCCATATAAATATATTACTTTCTGTAATCATTTTAATTAATTTATTTTTTCTACGTGTATAAAAATACATTCCTAATTAAAAGTTGAAAATCATATTTATTTAGGTAGCGTTTTTTAAATAGATCCAAATAAGAAATTTTAAGATAAGGTTGAAATATTTTTTGGATCAAGATATGAAATAGTTAAGATAAAACTTGAAAATATTTTGATTTTTTTTTCCAATTATTTGTTAAAATTTTTGTGATGAATTAAAAAAATATATTTTTTAATTGTTCTTATCTGACAAAACAAAGGAATTCATATCTTGACCATATATCAAGATATGCATATCTTGATTTTTTAAGATATAGATAGTTAAATTTTTTTCTTTGTGAAATCTATTTTTTTAATAAACGTTTGAAAAAATCGGAAAGATTGAAATAATTTTATTTTCTTTGCATTCTAACCTTTACAAGATTAACAAATGCTACCTTAGCATACAAAATGAAAAAGTAACATAATATTCTATTTTATTATTACATAATTATGTCTCTAGATTTTTTTTATAGAAATTAATATCTCTAGATTGATATTTGATAACCAATATAAGTTTTGAATGTTTAATTTCTTTCTCTATATAATCCATAAAAAAAGGTTAAAAATTAAATGACTATTATATGAATATGAATATTATTATAATGAATATTAATATTGAAACATTTTATTATTGAGATTATTATTTAAAATATTGTTAAAAAGTGAACATTAATTGTTCTTTAAATTTCGGTCAAATCTTTAACTCTTGACCCTTTATATCCAGTCCAAATTTGATAACCTTATATATATATATATATATATATATATATACAAAAATACACACACGTACATATAATATTATTCATGTTGTGCAATAATACTAATATATATAATACGATAACAATATAATCGATTAATTCCTTATACTTACGAAATTATTTTCTTATTGAAAGCTCTAATTCTTCGGCTGGTCTAATTTTCTTAAGAACTTTTGCTACAAAAACAAATTTCTAGGTAAAAAGATTTTCATGTTTTTTCTGAAGTGGGTTCTGCCAATTTACATTTTGACGATCCTGGTGACTACTGGGATTGTGAAGCTACCCTTCAGCACACCCTTTGTTGAAGATATGCTCATTCACATCCGATCTATACTTGCTTGTTCACTACAAGAAAAATTCATTTTTTCGATAAAAATTTCCGATGGAATTGAGTGAATTTTCATAGGGAAATAAAATTATTGATGGAATTTAGCGACAAAAAATGGTGTAGGAGAACCGGTTGTAGGCACCTTTATCGACGAAATATTTTCTATCGGTAAATTTACCGACGGAAAATGTTTTCCGTTGCTAATTTCGTCAGAAGATGCAGACCAGAAAAACTATCATCATTTGCCATATTTACCGGTGAAATTAGTTTCCGTCGTTAAAATTACCAATAGAATTATATTTTTCGTCGGCAATTTTATAGATGGAAATAACTATTCCATAGGCAAATTTATAATGGAATGATATATTTCGTAGGTAAATTTAGCGACAGTAAGCATAATTCCGTCATTAAAATTACCAATAGAATTATATTTTTCGTTGGCAATTTTACATATGGAAATAAGTATTCCATAGGGAAATTTCCGATGAAATAATATATTTCGTAGGTAAATTTAACGACCGAAGTATATTTTCGTTCTCAAATTTGCCTGCTTCAAAAAAACGCGCGACGGAATTATCCATCACTAAAAATATTATATATTTTTAATAATTATTTAATAATTGACTCTAGCTTATGACAACACCTCTGTTTGGTGACGATACTGGTAAGCCACTATGAATTCAAAATAACAGAAAAAAATAGCTACTGATACCAGCTCTACAATTCAACAAAAAATTAATAAAATATAAGATTCTATTAGATTTGTTAAATCCATGCCATAAATTCAGCAACAAAAAAATAAATAAAAATAGGGTTAGTTCCAAATAATAAACAAAGGAATAACTTAAATCAATAAAATACTGAATGTTCAATTGAAGCTAGTCAAATAATCAAAAAGATTTCCACTTGTCCGAATCAACATACCTAACTAATCATGCACTTTACAATTTCCATCAATTAAAGTATGAAAGTTCAACAGCTTAACCCAAAATCAGAATGTGGGGTGGATATCGAATCAAAATTAGCAAACTTCACATATTTTTTCATTCATAAATCTTCAAATTGTTAATGGAATCTATATCAAATCCTTTAATTGTCTTTTTATAAATCTATTTTTTGAATTAATATTAAAATTAAAAAAAGTACTAAATACTTTTTATTTTATTTTATCCATTCCTTGCATGACAGTAAATTGAAACATATTTTTTTTACTATTTATAAAATGAACATATATCGTATACATTATAAAAATAAAGTTAATAAACAAAACTGATTCAGACAGTTAATCATTTAATCCATAAGTAATATATACAAGCAATGGAAAGCCAATCCAAACAAGTAATATATCTATCACAAGAAACAATCAATTTTTCATATATTCAATTCTTAATGTTTAATCAATTAATAAAAATCCCACATCTTTTGTTTTGTTCCTCAAGATGTTTAATCAATTATCCTATATGTAACATAAGTTTTAATGTACTTCATGCCAGTGTAATATAAGTTTTGGTCAATTGTTGGCCTGCATAATTTATTATATATAAGACTAGAGATATAAAATTATATATATATATATATATATATATATATATATATATATATATATATATATATATATATATATATATATATATATATATATATATATAGGTCACATGCACCCTCTCCTATAATGTAATCGGCGCTCAAGCAAGTAGCCCGTCAGATGCTCATCTCATCATTTCAACATTATCATATACTAATGAACATGGATATACCATTATTATGCCATAACATACAAAATATAAATTATTTCTATATATCTACCTATTCAGCCATTAGGTTCTTTTTTTCATATGTAATTTATTTTACTCATTTAATCATTCATATCAATTTATTTCATGCCTATCATCATAGATCTATGCATATGTGATATAAAACATACATATACATCATGAAAAACACATACATTCATCCGGCCTCCATATGTTTTTCACCATAGATTTGGTTTCTTTCTTATTTAATCATGCTAATTACCATTTTTAACAATATTAATCACATTAATGTCATTTATTTCATTTGTACATACATTGTTCACATACAAGCATAACATACATAACCATAAATTAAACCAAGTCAATGAAAAATAAGGGATTTTAGATCTACATACCTTGAATTCTTGTTCTCCAATATTCAATCATCATTTCCTTCACCTTTTCCATTTGAAATCACTTCCTCTTCCATAAACTTCAATGTGCCTGAATTCCTTATGAAAATTTTTTCCTTCAATTTCATTCTTTCTTAATTCAATATAATCTCATAATAATAAAATACACCCTTAAATCTACCCATAAAACTAATTAAATCAATTAATTAAACCTAATTTCACTTACTTGACCTTTGTCCATAACCTTTCTCTTCCTGGTTTCCTTCACATCTTCCATTTAATTTAGGGTCTTAGGATGGCTATAGGTTGATTTAGGACATTACAATTATTTAGGGAATTTTATTTGATAGGATTACATGAAAAGATGGAAGAAAAATTCAAGAAATCTTTGGAAAGAAGTGGCCAGCCTTGAAGATGGAGGAAAGTTGCACTACAAAAAACTGGCAATTAGCTACTGAAATTAGCGATGGCACTATTTTCGTCGCTAATTTTGCGATGGATTTGCGACTGTTTTATAATTTCGTCGTAAAAAGAATATTTTCTATTTTTTTGCGACGAAATAGCGATGGAATCAATAAAGAGTCGCTAATTTTTGACTGGAAGTATAAAAGCCATGTTTTGCGACGGAATTAGCGACAAATATTTCTGTCGCTAAATTTTATAATTTTTTTCCATGAAATTATTTCCAGAAAATTTAGCGACGCAAATTTTATTCGCTAATTTTGGAGGGAAAAGTTAGCGCCTTTTTGGCGACGGTTTAGCGACGTAAATATTTAGTCGGTAATCCGTCGCAAATAAATTAAAAAATAATTTTTTAAATTTCACTCCCATGGTTTATGTATAATTTCAAGTAATTTTAATATAGACCATATAAAATTAATATTTTCTTTTGTAACGGAAAATTATAAATTATTTTATAAGTTCATAATAATTTTTTATCAATTATACCAAAATCTAATGTTATTTATTTAGAAAATTTACATTTTTAATCATAATAATAAATTAATTGTTACGATTATTATATATTTGCGTGTTCAAGATTAATAAAAATAAATATTTATAAAATTTATTATTTCATTTAAAATAATAGTAAAAAATTTGTAATTTATTTTTATTTTATAAAATTTAAATCAAATATTAAATTATTAGAAATTATATTGATTTCTTTATCAATTATCCCCAAATATAAACTTATTTATTTGAAAAAATTATATTTTTAATAATCATAATAATAAAGTAATCATTATAATTATTGAAGATTGATGTATTATAATAAATAATAAATAAAATATTTACATAATAATAATATAAAATTTATTATTTCATTTAAAACGAATATGAAAAATTTATAATTTATTTTTATTTTGTTAAAATTTTGAGCAAATTTTAAATTATTAAAAATTTTAGTTATACCTATTTACAAAATTATCCTTGAATACAAGGATAAAATGATGAAATTTGGTAAGGGCATTTTAGTAATTTTAGAAATTTATCCTATATAATATTATTTTCTTATTTCAATTAAATTTTTTAAAAATTTATAATTTTGATTATTCCAAGTATTATAATATAAATGAAAATACAAATACATATTTATTGTTACTAATTAAGATTAAAAATTATTTTAAAAAATTTGGGTTTGCATACGTCATTTTATATGGTTCAGAAAAAAAAGTACATTTTCAGAAGATTGATGTTTCTTCAAATGCGATCAATGATCTATCAATGTCTAAAAATTCGGTCCTTCGAGAACGATATCCTATTAATTTCAATGTAATGTCAAATAGACAACTCGGCTGCTAGACTGCAACTTTGATGTTTCATCGAACTAATTGAAAGGGGACAAGTGATAACACCTGAAAAAACATAACCAATTACCCAAGGGCCCCGAAAGAAGCCCAGAAAAAAGGTCCATTAAGCTCTCATGCACCAGCTAAGGAGGCAAACACGTTGATCGAGGCCATCCGATCGGACTTGATATCTCACTGACAGAGTAAAATCTTGTGATACATGCCACCGATCAATCGCTGTTGCCTAAGAGAATTGACCATACTTGCTGTAGGAGAGGACACTGTTGTGCACACTGTCCCAAGCTCTCTAGCGCTATAAATAACGAGCTCCCCTCTAAGGAAGGGCGCTTACTCTTTCTCTCTCCACAAGTAAATTGCTCTCTATCTCTATCTCTCTCTAATTTTCTATCCCGATAGCTAACTTAAGCATCGGAGTGCTGAAGTTTGGGACAGCCGGGCTAAGCCCCTTTTGCAGGTTCCTTTCAAGGCGACCTGATCGGATCCTACCCCTGTTCTAAGGTTATCCTCTCGTCTATCATGAGATAAGGATTTCTCATCTCTATAAAATTTTGTGATTTATTAAGATTGATTTAAATCTCTTTTTGAGTTGATTCAAAAGAATTCTAAGAATCATAATTATTTTATAGTATATTTATCTTATGTTTAAATTCAAGTGATCATTCAATTAAATAATAAATCTGGGAAAGAAGTAAAAACTCACTTTTAAAATAAAATTGTTTTATACTTCTTACTCAAATTCAAAACATAGTTAAAAGGAGAACTCTAATTCATTCCTTTAATGATAAATAACAAATTATATCCTTAAATAGAGATCAACTATTATAAAGAAAAAATACATTGCGAGACATTTGAACTATTCGATTTTTTTCATGGGATATTTGAATTAAACTTTTTATGGCTTTAACTTTGAGTCAAATTTAATTAAGTTTCAGTCTTTTTCTTAAAATTTTTATTTTGCTCCAATTTATTTTATTTTTTTGAAGTTTTTTTTAAATACGTCCAGAACTTAAAATTACTTCAAAATTTTCTATTCAAGAGTTTAATTTCAATAAAAATGAGCATGCTCCGTACTAAAAATTTTAACTCATAGAGACAAAATTATGCAGGTACTCAAAGATTTTTAAAAATTATTTTGGAGTTTGTATTTTAAAATTTCTGACTTTATTCAATTTTTCATATTAATTTAAATACCGAAAATTCACAACAAAACCATATAGCTCTCTATTTTTAAGAAAATAATTATTAAACTCACTCTATTTTAGAACAATTCTTCTAAACGCTTTCAAGAATTTTCTACAAATTTTTAAATTTTTTAAAAGTTTCATTTAAAAATTTTTATAATATGATCTATAATAATATTCAACAGTAGTATTACTGAATTTTTTTGTCTACTATGTAATCTACATGAAAACAATTAAGGAATCAACAATTATTGGAAATTAAATATTTTTTATTAGAATATTTTTTTATTAAAAATATATTGAAATGGTATTTTGAAGTGATTGAAATATTATATTTTTTTCTCATAGAGAAAAATATAAAGCTACTTTGTAAAAAAAATAAAATATTCGTTAGATAAATAAACAAATAATGAAATAGATAAATAAATAAAGGCGGGCTGCAGAAAATAAGGAAATGTGATGTAATGTGTATATATTTGGACCATTTTAATAATATATATGCGGGCGCAACAAGCACGTCCACACTGGATTACAAGCATTTGCTCTTAAGATTTCCCAAAATCCAAGATCAAAAGCCTCGTCTCCGTTGTCTCTCCTTTGTTTCAATTTGATGGCGGTCTCTTCATCTTCCATCTCCTCTTACACCTCCGATATGTCATCATCATCAGACTCTTCCTCTTCTCATCATCGGCGCCGACACCGCAAACGCCGAGACCAAAATAGAGACACTCTTAAGATCCGCAAGAAGAGTAATAAATCCCGCTCCAAAAGAAGCCGTAGACCCCATCACCACTCCTCAGATTCTTACAGCTCCACCTCCGATTCTTACTCCAGGTTTCTTCCTAGCCCTCTCCGCTTCTTTCAGCTCTTTATATTTAATACCGATGTTTATGCAAACTTACACACTTAGATTTCCATGTTCTTCTTTTATCAGTTTGAATGATTCAATTTCTGGATCTTTGTAATACCCCCCAAATAGCGACTGAAATTAATGTGATGGCGTAGTGAAACGGGGGGAGTTATGTATCACTTCCAAACTTTGGTAAGTGGCTATTTGATCTGTTTTAATTCTATATCTTGCTAATATAAAGTTGAGATTTTTAGAAGTTTTACTCGAAATGATACTAACAATTTCTTTTGTACATTTTAAAGCATTATTTTATTTTGTAGGAACACCATATCTGGCCTTGGTTAGTGTTATTTTTTCTATATAATTTTTTATCTGTTATCTGCAACTATGATTTTATTTTATTTTATTGATTGCATATGCTCACCAGACATTGTTAATTAAAATATATTTTTTTTTCCTTTTTAAGCTGAAAAAGTATGACATGCATGTGTTCTCTTAGTTTCCAGATATAATAATCCCAATTCTTTTTCTTTAAACATTTCACGAATGTATTTCTTAGAATTCCCTGTCTACTGTAATATCTGCTTCCCATCGTCTAGACAAACAGCTATTTTCTTTTTCTTTTTTTAACCAATTATTTTGACTTCTATCATATGTAATTAATTAATTGATATGAAAAAGATCCTTTCTTTATGGATGATGTGGATGCCACTGAGACTGTTAAATAAATCCATTGCTAGATATTTTTATTTTCTATTCTTCTGAATGAAACTTTATCTTGTGGTTAATATTATATAATTGCCCGATTATCTTCCGTTGTGGCTAAAACACTAGATCAACCTCACATGCCGTGAATTATGAAAAAAAACAATAATTTCAATTTTGGACTTGACCACTATGGACTCACTTTGAAACGTGTGTAGTATTGTAATTTAGTTCAAAATTCAAATCTCAGCATAACACATGGACCACTGCATCTGCATTGCCTGATTTTTAACTCTATAATTTCCAGATAAGGAATTGAGAAAATTACAATACAATCAAACTTCAAACAAATATTTGCAGCAATTAAATCAATATGGTTCTCTTTATTAGGCATTCAGTTTTCAAACTGCATGCTGAATAGCTTCCCTAGCTGTGTAGATAGTCATGTTTAATGTCTTTATGTTCTATGGAACTTGTATCTCTGGTTAGATTGTCGAACCAAGCATTATAGTACTGTGATCTTGTTTGACGTTTATTTATTAGTCTTGTTATATGCCTTTATTTTGGGTAGAATGCTGAAGAGTTTCTCATGCAATGAATACTATTAAAGAATCATATATATTTTTGTTCACAGAAATCGGTATTCGTTTTATTTTAGTTAGAGCTTCCTTTAAGATACTTGAAGATATGAGTTTATATTGGTAATTAGCTATCTAAAATAATGCAGCATTTTTACATTTTTGTGGCACATATGCAAAACAAATTAGTTGAAATACTCACCAGCATCTCATCGCTGGAGTTTGCTTCAAGGAGTTATTGAGAGAAGGTACCATTTCTACAACTTCAATTTCAATCTTTCTTTATTTTTCTTTTGAATTTCAACCACACTTTCCGTTTCTCTAGCTCTGCATAATATTTGTTGATGAGAAATTACTAAAGGAGTTTCAATGGATTTGTTGCTGAGCTCTCTGATTCTAAGGCAAAAAAAGTTAGCTAGTAAGTTCTTGAAACATGAAGTAGTCTTAGTTTTCCCAAACCTCTTATATAGAGCTGAATGAAGTAGTCTTAGTTTTCCCATTTAATTTGTTCCTGTTCCCCATTTAAGAGCCATTAGCAGTTCATGTGGACAATTTACTGGTTTTTATCAATTTTAGTTGTGCTAATATATGGTGTCTACGATTGTTTGATTGGTACCTTAGAGCATGGAGAAGTGGGACTATTAAAACATTGGAACTTTCTTTGCCTAATTTCAGGTATGGTTTTGAATCTTTTGATGGATGAGCTGTTGCTTATGTCGGTCTCTGGTATGTCTTCACGGTTTTACTTTCCATTCCTTCAATTATGATCTTTTCTCTGCCCTTTTCACTGTTTCAGCTTTTGGGTTTTCATTGTTGAGTAAATTTACCATGAATAAAAGCATCCATTTTACATTAGATGAATTTTCAATCAAAATATGAATCTTTCTTGCTTAGAAGAGTTGTCTAATGTCATCTTTAGATTTGATAAACATAACCTCATGCCATCTCTATATTTCTGTGCTGCATGTAGATAGAGATATGCTAGATTTAAGAAGATAATTTTTTATCATCATGCAAATGAGATGAAGTTGTTGCCTGTTGGGGTTTTTGGCTCTCAACTTTCCCAACTTTAAAAATCTCTTGCTTATAATTGGGCTATGGTGTCATAAGATCCTTATAAAAGGGAATTATAAGTGGACTAGGTCTATTATTTATTTTCTAAAGTTGTTCTTCATGTTCTCTCAATTTGTGAAGTTCTAACTTTTTGATCATTTTAATTGGCAATTTGATATGTGCGTATAAGCTATTTTTCTGACTATAAATCCTATTTCATATGTTGCTGCTATATATGCATGCTGTTCTCTTGTTTGATTTTATGAGTTTGGTTGATTGCTGCAGGGAATTGATGCATATAGTCTTTGTCCACTACTTGGAAGTAAAGATATTACACTTTTTGTTCATTTTTCCTAATTATTCTTGTATTTCTTCTAATTTTGCGAGATGGCTTTAGGATGCAGTAGCCAATTCTGAAATATTTCAAATATTTTTTTCGTTTTCTCATCAGGGTAACAGGACTAGTAGCAGCCCTTCAAACAGCTTTGCTTTGAGTCATAACAAAGAGCCATCTGGAAATACAGATTCAACAAGCCCAACCAGTACTCTTTCATCATTTACTGAAGATGCTGATTCGGGTATTTCTGCCCTTTATTTGTTACTATTGGTGTGTTTTTTAGTTGTTAATGATGAGTAGGAGTTCAGGACATGGAGTACTATTGAACAATGAATTGTGGTTTAGTTGGAGAGAGTTGTAACTATTAAAACTCCTCTAGATGGTCCTAAGGAAAATAATTTGACTGTATGCTTGAAATTGTGAACAGATAATATGGCTGTTCCTTGTAATAAGCTCTAAATTTGCTACCAACTATCGAGAGCTTTCTTTGACAATTGCTATAACAATGTGGTATTGACAGTTACTATGTCAATGCTAATACATCATTTACCAATATTGCAATATAGAATTCACGTTGATATTCTTTACCTACAGGAGTTTTGACATAATTCTCTGTTGAAATTAGCTCTAGGTTTACTTATTAAGCTAATTCTGAATGGTTTACAAGTCACTTTGTTGAACTTAATTAGCTGCCTAATCTATGATAACGACCTGAATTTCTACTTTTCTATGTGGAAAATTGATTACTTTTATTATTTTTCATATATCACTTCCTCTTATTTTACTTCATGTTAAATTATATATCATGTAATTCACGAGTTGACATGGGAAATTGTCTTGCTGATGGAAGATGGTGAGATAATTTTTCAATCAGTTGAGAAATCACGATGGTGAGAATTTTCGAAACCATTATATATAAAGGATAATACATTTTTGTAATGGTTGAAGTAGCCAATGTGAAATATATAATATACCTTTATTAAATTCGGGCCTAACAAGTGAATCTCTTTGAAGATTAACAGAGATTTAATTGATTTTTTTCTCTATACAATTTTGGCCGACTTGGTGTTTAGTTTTACTGTGTTGTTACATTTTAGTATATGTGTCATTGTCCTAAATATTGCTCTCCACTGGTTGTATTTGTGTACGTGCATCCATTGTATTGTCCTTCAGAAGCTTAAAGTTCATGACTTGGTGTTTTGTTTTACTGTGTATGAGATGTTCAAGAAATAAATTGCTGATATTTACATGACAATTTTTCTCTTCTTGATTTAGTAGTGCAAATATTACTGGTTATTGTGTTTTCTCTTGTAAGCTTCATGACCTGAGCTTGGATTTACTTTCAGGTATTTGCTCTCTAACAGAATGTATTTATTATAATTTACTTATTTTCCAAAACATCTAAAATATTGTTCTATACTTTGTGCAGTATCTTCGAATGGAAAATGGCTCTTGTTATGTGTGTGGTGTCCATTATTGCATCCATGGATTCGGTTAGTTTCTTGTCGACATAATTATTGGTGTCCATTATTGCAGCAAGAAGACGAGGAGATGAGTCAATGATTGCAATCCTTTCTGATGTCCCTCTTACCTTCTTTGCCAATAAAAAAGTAATAAACTAAAATGAAATCATGCATTTTCCATAAGAAACTTTGTTTCTGCCTCGTGGCTTCATGAACTTCTCATTGAATTCAACTTATAATATTTTTTTGGATTCTCTAATAACCACCTTAGAGGTTTGTCTTGGATAATATTAGGGTAATACTTTATTATCTCACAAACATCATGCTATTTTGCTGCAGTTCTCCTAATACTCATTTATTGTTAGCTGCATTATGCCTATGATACTCGTGCTTGGCAAGCTGTAAAATTTTTGTTTTTTCTGCTTATGCACTTTTGTGTTTGCTTTATCTTCATATTCTTCTGTTTTCATATCAATATTGATCTATAAATGTGCAGTTACCACGGCTATACAATGTGTACAAGCAAATGGGGATGGTTAAATCTTTTAAGAATATTCTTGATAATATTTTTAGGAAAATTGATTGTATAAACAATAATTCGTTTCATAAATTGTTTTTTATGTTAACTTTATATTTGTAATGAATTCATTACAAATTATATATATGAAAATATAAGATTATTATTTATATTTGCATCTATTATATTTGAATTTTATAATATAAGATTATTATTTACGGTGTACAGGATGAAAGTTTAAAAATAGATCAGGAGAAAAATTTAAATTATGCAATAATTTAGCGACGAATTCGCGACAGAAACTGTCGCTACTGTGTAAACATTAGAATTTAACAAATAATTCGGTAAATTTATAATTGGCGACGGAAAATTTCGTCGCTAAATATTATAATTATATTTCGACGACTAATTATGAATATAAATTAGCGACGGAAAAAAATTAGCGACGAAATTTTCCGTCGCTAGTACATTCGTGATTGGGCTTTTAGCAACTGTTCGTCGCGGCGTCGCTAATTTAATTTAGCGACGGATAACAGTTTTTTTGTAGTGTTGGAGAAGCTTCCCGAAATGGCTGATTTTTCATCCTTATATAATGTAACGACCACATGAGTCTATCTAGATTCTTGTTACTTATTTTTATACTTATTTTTATATTTTTAATAAATAATACATATGATGATAATAATTTATTTGCCTGTCATGTAATTTACTATATTTTGACCGTCTAATTCATGTATCATAATAAGTTATATAAGTCTATACCTTATTACATCATAGCTATATTTTGAATTATTATTTACAAAACATGTTCATTACATTACTTTCATAAGAATTACATTACCAGAAAGGTAAAAGTAGTACACTTTATACATCAAACTTTTTTCTTCCTATCTAGTATTGGCTTTGTCCTTGAAGCGAAGACATATCTTGTAACTACACGGATAAATACCCGTGCTAAGCTATAAAACTTAGTGAAAAATAACAAATATGTGGATAACCACTCATAGTGGTCATTCTCAAGCACACGATAAACAATAATAACATCAAGCTACTATGATCACATTAACCAACATACAATAATGATAATATTGAAAGGCAATTATAACATCAATCCTTATGTCACATTTAGTCTTGTACCATTTATGCATAAATATAAATTATAATAGCTAATCAATTCTTTATCATCAATATGAACTGTTCATTTTATTCTATGAAATGCCTACTAAAGTCATGTGAGTGTGGATAACGGATTCTATAGATACCCATAGGTAGCGAACATATAAATACCTGAAGGTATTAAATCTGTGGATCTAATCAAGATCAGAACTGTGATCCCAATGAGACATACTGTGGACCTAAATGGGGTCGGACTATAGCAGCTGCGATTGTAATCCTATAGGCATGCCTATCTATGCACCACCAAGTTCTATGTGTAGGCAATTGATCATATTCATATGTCATTTAATTTATAATATACAATTCATCATGTAATATGTTAACTCAAATGATACATTATAATTCTTTAACTATCATGGCATAGCCCAAAATCACATGTGTATAATCATTATAATACAATTATATTCAGGAAAACATTTTCATGTATCAAGTACTATAACTTTACCTTGTGTTCCTTATACATTTCACATGGTTAATGTTGTGTATTACTATATACATTATATTTAAGATGGCTTACAAGGCTTAGGAATAATTAGGTATGCTTAAGTCCCCATTAGAGTCTTGAATTCATATTCATATTGAGTCATGGGAGGGTTACGGTCAGCATCAAAACCTAGTAACTATGACCTTAGTCATAGAAAAGGGGTCATGTTTGTCACCCAAAACTTGGTAACCGTGACATAAGTTACATTTATGTTATGGACTAAAGGCCAACCTACTTTACGGTCATTTCTTATAAGCTAGTAACCATGACCTATGCTTTTGAAGAGGGATTACGGTCATTAGATAGACCTAATGACCATGAGATAGGTTTAGTTTAGGTTCTAGATTGAAAATTGGACTACCTCACGGTCATTAGCTAAAATTTAGTAACCGTGAGGTTTATTATGTGCAAAGATAGAATTACAGTCATACTTTATATGCTATTTTGACCCCCTAAATGCTATTTTTAACGAAAGTGGCCTTCTACAAAGTTATATCCCTATGTCTCTAGTTTCTAAAACATTAAAAATCATTCAATTCAGACCTATAAATCTCTAGATATACAAAAAAATATATAGACTAGTCTAGTTGACAAAACAACATGGGTCTGTCAAATTTAAACTCAATTTCGGAGACTTTAGAGGCTGATTAAGGTTTTAAGGTCTTCTACAAAGTTTTAGATCTACATCTTATATTTCAAATACAATGAGAATCACTCAATTTAGATTTCTATAGAAAAAGTTACACTCTTTTCACTGAAACTAGTTTATGTAAACCCTAGATAGATTTTCATTATTTCACTTTCAAGGCACAAATCCTTATTTTCACCCAACAATAGCATCATCAATCAAGTATATCTTCAATTATAGATAATATACACTACTATAACAACTTAATTCAATTAAAAACATAGAAATAAAGGACATAAGCTCCCATACCTTATTGATGCTCTAATCACCTTCTTCAAACTCTCTCATTTCTGTACATCATTTTCTTGCTCTATCTTTATCTTTTTTCTCCATATGATTACCCACAGATAACCACCCATTCAAATCATTAAATTCTCATCATATAAAATTAATAGAAGAAGAACAAGAAAAATAGTTGTTACCTTTACTTGCCTAACCACTAAATTCTCTCTCTTCTCCCATTTGAAATTAAGGGTTGTTTTGTTGTTGGTTGGCTTTCTTAAGGAGAAAATGGCTAAGATTGAAGTCCCCTTAGGTGGTGGCTAGCCTTCTTAGCTTTTATATGTCCCTTGAAGTATCTTTCTTTTTCAAGAGAACTCTAGAGATAAGTTATGTGTTTATATCTTATTGGTCCATTTGTCTAGCTTGGGACAGTTGCAGTTAGCTTCATATCCTTCTTTTATTTTCTATTTTTACAACAAAAATTATACTCTCTCTCTTTCAATTAATCCCCCAATTCACATTCTCTCTAAATTTACTCACACATGCCTTAATGAAAAATGACCATTTGCCCTTGCTCTTTTAATTTAATCCCATCTGATTCCTTTCCTACATTTTCAATATGCATCTCTTTAATTTACATTCACTATACATCTTAGACATACCCAATTACAACTAGGGCATATGTTGGGGCCTTACTTATAATGTATTCTAATGGGCTAATTTCTAGCTCAACCAATTGGGCCAATAAATTCAAGCCCAATTTTTTTATTATAAGCCTATTATGCATTTTAAAATTATTTCTCTCACTTTCAAAACTTAAATTTACTTAAAATAAATTTCATAATTCTTAAAATATATAATATAGCCTTCATAAAAAATTTTGGCTTAATTGAAATCCGTTTTTGGTTCAATTCACTAAAATTGATCCGATCAGATAATTTTCGGTGTTATCGTAAAATTAATTTTTTACTATCAAATAATTTTGAATACTAATTAGAGTCCAATTGAAATTTTCAATAATTTTTGAAGATGATTTGCTATTTTTAAAGCCTTGATCAAATTCACGGTGAGTCGATTAATATTTAAATTGAAATTATTATTTTGCTTTACTTTCTACGTTCAATTTCTCCTAAAAATACTTTCGAAACTCTAAAAATATATTCATTAAACTTCATAAATATTTTCGGATAAATCAAAGATTATTTTTCGATCTGATCCAGTTTTACCAGTTCGATTTTTCATGTCACTGAAAAATTAATTTTTCTTTACCATATGATTTTACTTATTAATACGTACGCATCCATATCATCGAATTATTTACCTAAGATCCATAGCATATTTATAGTCCGATCAAACTCCCAATCATACCAGATATTATTTAAATCAAACCTATGATTTTTTTCTTATTTTTAACTTTTGATATCACATTTGATCTCATTTTCAGTTCAAATTATATTTTTGGACTCCTGCTAACCTCCTATTTTTAATGGTTCAATAAAATATTTTTTTCACTTTAAAAGATACTATTCACTCATGTATCACTATTCACCATCGAAAAATATTTCGATTAACCTGGTATTTGGACTATTACAATCCCTCTTTTTCAATATTTTGTTAGGTGGTGACTCCTTATCATCAGTCTTATGGTACCCAACTAGATGCCTTCCGGCTATCGATCGTTAGCTATGAAATAGGGATAACTAGACATGCCACCTTATGCCTTTCGAGGCCTAAGCTTGGCAGCTCAAGTTAAGTCTCTCTCATATTGCAAAGCAACTGTCAGCCTAGGAAGGAAACTTTAACCTGATCAGACCTTAAAATCGGGACTGAACAACTAAAGGTCAGAGGTTTTCCTCTTTTGAGCTCGATGATCCCTTGGTTCTGGGGTGAAATTGGATCTTTGGAGTAGAAAGATAGGAGCACTCATCACAGTGGCAACTCCACTTCGCTCTGAAACTATTTTTGATTTATGTGACATACAATGCTTTTGATTGAAAAATTTTATCTCTTTTCAAAACTATATTAGAATCATGCTAGAGCTTTAGAATAATTTAGGCATCCTAATTTTCTGACTCGGATGCATTTTCGAAGCATTCCCTTATCGTTAACTCAATCGAAAGTTATGTTAGGACTAATCACTAGCCCAAGTTTAGTCCCTTATTATATATCAAATGGTGACCCAATCTATCATTATGCTTATGGTGAGCTAGGCCCATTAGAAGGGATCATGCTTGGATAACCTTCTAATTGAGTACTTGGACCAAAATTCTATGTAATGACGTAGTAATCTCTAATATGATATCCGTAATAATCTTGCATTGCTTGTGATATGGATCCTTATGTATTAAGCATACCTAGATAAATCCAAATGTCCATTCGTTAAAGGCTATCATATCCCGGTGAGCCTATTTTGACTTGCTTAGGTCACTCGAATACACACCGATCAAAACCTATCTTTCATGATTTTCTTGAGAGGCATTATGCTATCGAATTTTTACTGTGCACCATAAGTATTCATCTGGGTCCCCTTTTGACTTATGAATTATGCCCATCTAGGAATAAGACTTTGACCACGTGTGTAGGAGTAATAAGGTGAAGAGGATTCTTATGTGTGGTTATCGATGCTGCATCTCATGATCATGCATCTGCATCTGCTTATGCTTTATGCTGACAACCTTCATTTTGATAGCCATAATAGAGCCATTATTTCCTAGGTGATTTCGGGATATCGACGATCATTTGGTTAATAAATGGTTTGCCGAACAAACAGAAGAGTCAATATCAGTGTATAGTTAGGAACTAGGATCTGAGTCAGGTATAGATAGTATTTCAAAAGAATTTTTGGATAAGTACTGAGAATGGTCAAAAAGGGAATTTATGGCTGAGCTCACTCTACCGGTTAGTTCCTCGGGTTCCTAAGATATTCATAAAAGGATGGATGATCTTGAGAGAAAAATGATATCAATATTTGTCAGTCTCACAGCCAATTTGGCTTCAATCTCAATTGCTCAACCTGTTGCACTAGTTGTGGCTCGAGTTAAACTGGCTCATGTTAGGAAGATTCCACTAGCTATTGTTGTGACGCCCTCACCAACAACAGATGTGAGGAATGTGGCCCCACGAGGAGTAGAAAGGGATGTCATTCGAGGTGGTCGCGAATGTGAGTTTATAACTAATAAGAAGGATGAATCATGGGTCCTTCAAGTATCAAAGAGCCTTATCCCTATGGAGAGAATCCTATCATAAGGAAGATGGAATAAAATTTAGAAGCTTTGGCTAGGATTATGCCTGATTTGATGAAATTTTATGGCACATTTGATCTGTTGGCTCACATCAATCAGTATGTTTTCTCATAAAAAGAACTATCCTCACTAAAAGATAAAAAAATGGATCTCTTTAGCCTCAATCTTATAGGCCCTGATGTTGACTGGTATCATAGCTTAAATAAGAAAACCAATGAAGATTTAGAGAGATTTATGGAAGAGTTTTTTAGGCAGTATGATTGTAGTACACATATAAAAGTTACCCTGAAGGATTTAGAGTTGTTATAGCAAAAACTCGAGGACTCCTTACATAAGTATCTCACTCGATGGAGGAACAGCGTGATGGAGATAAAAAAAGCCTCATACTCAAGAGAAAATTCAATTTTTCGTTCAAAATGCTAGTCCTTACCTAAAAGATGGTCTGAAAATGAAGGTGTTAAAAGACTGAAAATCCTTAAAAGATATATCCATTGAAGTATAAAAGGAACATCTGGCAAAAAAGGCTAGTTTTATAAGTTCGAATAGTAGGGGTTACGATAATAACAAACAAGGATATGGAAATTCAAGTTTTGGCAAGAATGTTGGTAACAGTAGCAGTAGTGGGGAAACAACAAAAGAAATGTCAAGGTATCAACAACATGGGTTAACTAGCACCGTTACTCATAGTTAGGCAACTCATTATCCTGGTGTCTTAGCTGCTTGATGAAAGAGGGTAAGTTACATCCGATGCCGTCCAAGCCTGTAAGAAGTTAAGGCTTATCAGAACACAGATTTGATTGGTACTTTACCTTTCATCAACACACGGGGTATGAGACTGATTACTATCATACCCTGAGGGACCGTGTCCAAGACTTGATTAACTCTCGATAGATTCCTGACCTAAAAAAGAGAGCCAAGTAGAAGGAAGCTTACAATGTTGTGCCAACTCAAGTGTTTATGATTAGATCTGGGTTACTAGAGTGGTATGTTTTTCGGGATTTATATAAAAATGAGTATATAGCCATCACTTTCAAGGATCAAGGAAGTAGTGCCGATTCAGATAAGAGTGTAGAAAGGTCAAAAGAAGTGGGGGAATCAATGCAATTAGTGAATGTATGGGATATCGATGGTGAAGTAAGCTCAATAAAGACTGAAGAAAAACCAACAAACCTATGGGAGACTGATGAAGATGAGAAGGAAGTGATAGATAAAAAGGTGGTTTAAGCTATCACTGGAAGTGGTAGGGTTATGCTTGAGATTAAAAGACCGTAAAAATTTACTACACCCATTGAAGAGAGACCCACAGAGTATAGCATGGTTTTGAAGCAACTTAAAAACACACTAGATCTGATTTTGATTTGGGATTTGTTGAGGCGATCGCCTTTCTAGAGGTAGAAGTTGGTAGAAGCTTTGTATGAGTTAACAGTTGCTACCACCATATCTCCCTCTAAATTGCTGAAAATGGTAAAAGGTAATTCCGAGGAAAACATTTTGTTCACTAACGTGGACCTACCTCTGAAAGAACGTGAGCATAATCGCCCTTTGTACATCAGGGTTGAGATAAATGCAAGCATATTGCATGTGTAATGGTGGATGATGGTTCTTCTATTAATATGTGTTCCTTTACAGTGACGACGACCTATGGTATTGATAAGACCATGGTTATTAAGTCTCGACTCACTATAACAACTTATAACAACTCTAAGAGGTAAGCTGTAGACACTTTTAAAGTAGTAGTGAAGATATAAAACCTATTGAGATTGAGGCAAAGTTTGCAGTGCAATAAATACTCGCTAATTTCTCTTTGTTATTAGGGCAAACTTAGTTCCATAAGCTGGGAGGGATTCCTTCCACCCTACACCAGATGGTTTGGATCCCTCGTGAAGGTGATATAGCTACTATCAAGGCGGTAAGAGAGAATTTAGTTTTCACCTTAAGCATAACTAGTCAGCCGTTTAATAGATTTCATGTAGTTGGGATTGTCATTGAGAAAAAGAAAGGGGATTTCACAAGTCCTTAGGCTGTTAATATGAAAAAGATGAATTATCTACCAGGTGCTAGATTGGGAAAGAATTATTAGGAGGTCTCCACACTGATTGCTCTAATAGGCCAAAAAGATATGAAAGGTTTGGGTTATTGTGACAAGGATGCTAGGAAGCATTCTAATGTGCAGTTAGGCAAAGTTCCTCATATTTCAAAAAGTTTTTTTTAACATCCAAAGAGTGTAAATATTATGGGGAAGCCGAGCTTGTGGTTGTGCAAGGGAAGATTTTTATAAGGTTTGAAATCTTTGAGGATGTCTTTAATTGGTCAATTGAATCCACGAAACTCGTACTCAAATTTTAGGATGAAGAAGTTATGGCCAAGCTTGCTAATTTAGATCTGGGTTATCCTGAGGAGGTGCTGATATCAGAGTCACCAGTAAATAGGTCTACGGGAAAAGAAAAACTGAGCATGAAGATGGGATGTTAGAGTAGAATATGCCATCAAAAGAGGGGAAGGCTTTCGCTGCCATGTCAACTTTCCCTGATATGGAGAATAATTTTTTTGCCAATGTAATTTATATTCCTGAATTATTTTGTGATGATGTACCTTTTACCCCTTAAGTTAATATGATGAATAACTTTGCTTATTTATGTGATATTTCATCTAATTGCACTATACATGATCATAATCATGATACATTCATATTTGACATTAATTCAACAAAAATAACTCTATTTAATCTTGAAACCCAAAATGATCGTAAGGAGATCTTGATTGCATCCGAAATAACTCCTGAAGAGAGAATAAGATTTGAGAAAAAATTAAAAAAATATAAAAAAGTGTTTACCTATACCTATGAAGACATGTTTGAGATTGAAAGGGATGTTAACATGCCATTCCAACATATCCAAATAGTAAGCTAGAAAAGCAAAAGCTCCAAAGACTCAGGCCACAATGGGCGAAGAAGGTAAAAGAAGAGGTGAAGAGACAAATTGATGTAAAATTTTTGGTTGAGGTTCAATATCCTACTTGTCTAGCCAATGTTGTTCCCATAGCAAAGAAGGATAGAAAGGTATGGATGTGCATAAATTATCAATATTTAAAAAATCTTACCCAAAAGATGATTTTCCATTCCCACACATAGATCTGTTGGTTGATAGTGTGGCAAAGTGCATGATGCATAGTTTTATGGATGGATATGCATAATACAATAAGATTTTAAACAAGATAGTAGGCAGGGTAAAGACGCCTTCATCGCTGAATAATGGATTTATGCATAAAAGTTATACCATTTGGATTAAAGAATGCTGGGGTTACTTATCTATGGATGGAGGGATCTTTGGTAAGCTACTGGGGCATGTAGTCAGTTAGAAATGGATAGAGGTGGATCCAGATAAGGTAAAGGCCATTTGAGAAATGCCAGCACCAAGGAAGGGAAAAAAGATAAGAGGATTCTTAAGGTGGATTCAGTATATCAACTGGTTCATTATCAAGCTCACTTATATATATGAGTCGATCTTTAAGATCTTAAGAAAGGACTATCCGGTTAAGTGGAATGATGACTGTCAGAAGGCCTTCGACACTATTAAGGAGTACTTGTTGTATCCTCGATTATCCAGCCATCCAGACCATCAAAGCCATTGATCCTATACATAGCAGTATAATAGAGTTCTTTAGGGGCCATTCACTATAAGAAAATTTAAAAATAGCAACGAAAAAATAGCAACGGAATTGATTTCGTTGCTAATTTAGCAACGAAATTGCATTTCCGTTGCTAAATTTGGTTAAAATTTCTAGATTTAACAACAGAAATATTTTTGGTTACTTTTCGTTGCTAAAAGTGGAGGAAATTTTTAGCACCAAAATTTAGCAACGAAATTACTATACCGTTGCTAAATAAGGCACCAACGGATGGCGAAAAAATTTTGGAATGAAAAATAGCAATTCGTTGCTAAATTAGCAACAAAATTAGTTTTCCAATTAGTTTTTCATTGCTAATTTAGCAACGAAATTAATTTTTTGTTGCTATATTAGCAACAAAAAATAATTCGGTTGCTAAATTATATAGGTTAAAAAATTCATTTCCAAAATAGCAACGAAATTGTTTTTCGTTTCTAAATAGCAACGAAATTTAGTTTCTGTTGCTAAAATAGCAATGAAATTGGATTTCTGTTGCTAAACTTGCAATCGAAAATAATTCAGTTGCAATTTTACCAACGAAATTTGGTTTCCGTTGCTAAAATTGCAATCGAATATAAATTCCGTTGGTATTTTCTAATTTACCCTAGGTATAAATATTCACTTTTCCTTCTCTTCCTAATTTTGCCTTGCCACAAAAGCCTGCTAGTCTCTCTCTCAAAAATCAACTCTCTTTACTCTCTTATAGTGAAAGTTGAGCCTGATCACGATCGTCGTGAGGACGAGGGAGCACCTGCTATCGAGGACGAGGACATCGGAGCTCAGGTCGCTCCGATCGTCAAACTCGAGGAGGTCGCCATCACCACCGGTGAAGAGGATGAAGATGCGATTCTGGATCTGTAAATAATCTTTCACCCAATGTCTTCTACTTTTTTCGATTTCTAGGGTTAAAGAGATTTTGAATTAATATTCTTGGCCCTTTGAAATTGTTCTTTGCCTTCAATTTGTAGCCGTTGATCTTTGTGTAAAAGGAAAAGTAACCTAAAGACAAAGAAGGCCTTCATCTCTTTGCCCTCATTAGACGAAGACGATAGAAGAAGTCCATCAGAGATTATCAGGTTCTGTTTCTTGCTTCTTTGCATTTACTTTGCTCTGTAACTAAAACTTTTTTTATTATCCTTAAAATCTTAACCTTTATTATCCTTAAAATCTTAACCCTTTCTGCTTCATCTTAATCTAATTTATAATGGCAATTTATACATCTGACTTGCTAAAGAAAGTTCAATCCAAACATGATTTTGATCGCGATGCTTTGTTTCGTTATGGCTTTGCTAATGTCACTGGCTTCCCCATCTCTCCCTCTACTTTCATTGTTAAATAGGTATTCATTTCAAATTTTGTTCTGTTTTTCAATTATTGTTTGATCCTCGTGTGTGTGTGTGTGTATAATTTAGTTTGGGCATGGACAATCGAACCCTATGTTTCTACTAGAAATGGGAATTGGGGCGTCTATGAAACGCTACTTTTTGAGGAAGAAGCCTTCTGGTAAATTGCTTCAGTCTGCTCATGCTGTGGACAGAGAGTATCTGGTAATTTATGTCTAATTGAAATTTATTTTTTTAAGCCTAGCCCATTGTTTTGTTTAATGTCCTTTGTTTTCTTCTAAATTTTCATTTCAACGTGACAGGTTTTGCGGGAGCTGGGTGAGTACACAGAAGTTTCGGTTCCTAAAGTGTTATGTTTGTGTACTGATCTAAGTGTGATTGGAACTGCATTTTACTTTATGGAGTATTTGTAAGGATGCATTTTTATAGATCCCAAATTACCGGTCTAACATCTTCTCTCGTTTTGCTTTCTTTTGAAAATAGTAGCTTTATCTTGCATTTGTGCTGTTGAGAAAAATTATCATTTTTTGCTTTAGTTTTTTGAAAAATGTAAAAACAATATGTGCATTTTAGTCTTTGTGAGCTAGCTTAATTAGGTAAGATGGTCAGATATACCCAATGCAATTGAAGTGGGTAATTGGGTTCAAGCTCTGTTTATTTCCATGAAGTTTAAAGCACTTGTTCATTACTAAGAAAATTGTTTTTTTGGTATTATATTTGTAAGAACCAATCAAAAGCTGGATATAAACTGCATGTTGCCTAACTGTGTAATGTAAGTGATCGGATGCTAGCAAATGTACTAGATCGGTTAAGTAATATAGGGAAATATAATTATGACCCAAAATATCGAACCTAAGGGAAACTTGTGCTTGTATGTGCTATTTCAATTTCAAAACCAATTTTGTGTGTAAAAGAAAGAAGAGAAATCCCAAGGCTGTGATGATTGAGGTTTTAAAACTAAAAACAAACTAAAACAAAATAAAGAGTTAAAATAAATAAAGATCTAATAAAAGCAAGTAAATTGAATGAGGTAAAAATCAATATTAAAAACAACTTTCACTAAAGGACTATCCACCTTAACAAATATTGCCATGACTTAAACAAAAGAAAACATACAAGTGATTATGGAGAATTCAGTTTAATAAATCCAGATAACTTTATTCAAGATTACCATTCCAAGCATCAAAATTTTCTTATTAAGATAAACTTAACACTTAGCATAGAGAACTGAATTAACTCTCCTAGATGTCTATTAAAGCTTTTCTCAAGAGATTTAACTTTCACCTATTCTTAGTTACACTTTTCTTAATCTTAACTTACTCAAATCAACACACAATTATAGCTTATTCAAATTATAATCATGCATTAATCCAAATAAATTAATCTAAGAACATGCAAGTCATTAATCAACTTAAACCAATTAATTAACCAATGCTTAATCAAGTTAACAATCAACTTAAATTTGAGTAAAGACAAGACTATGTTTAAGAACTAAGAAATAATCAACTTGTATTGAATTGAAGAACAAACTCAAGTCATAACAATACAAGTTAAGGATTCAAGTATCCTTTAGCAAAAGTTAAAGAAAACTACTCACAAAATATTCTTATAATTAAAACAAAGCTTGAAGAAAAACAGTGAAAACTAAGTAACGTAAAAATAAACTAAAGAAAGTAATGCTTAATTCTAAGGTTGATCTCCCCTTCTCTAGTGTTTTGGACTGCTATTTATAGGGCAAAATTGTAGTAGATTCCCTATTAATCTCCAGATATAGAATAAGAAGTGAACTCTGCTAAAATAGGAAGCTCGAGAAAATCCTTCGCGAAGTGGGAGTCTTCATCACGTGGCCACATCCTTCCCTTCACTATTTTACACGTGGTCATGTGTTGATTAAGTCTTCCTCACATGTGGTCACGTGTAGACTATGCCTTGTGTCACACGTGGTCACATGTCTCCTTTGGTTTTCTTCAGTTTCCCTTCACGTGGCCATGGGTTTTCAATCTTCACTCCTTCACGTGGCCATGTGTTCTATGGTTCACTTCTTCACGTGGCCACGGGTAGATTTCTTCATTGATTTCATGTGATCATGTGAAAAACTTCTGGACTAAACGCTCGTTTTCTCACTTAAATTTCTCATATTTGCACTTTTGGCCCTAATCTTTGCCTTTTTTGAAATTTAAGCCCTTTCATATCAATTTTAACCTGAAAACCAAACAAAACATGGGATTAACCTTAAAAACATAAATATTTATAATTTAACTCTATTTTAACCTAAATAACACCAAAATAACTAAATATCAAAGCTTAAAACATATAAAAAACTATATATAACTCACACTTATCAGTAAGCATAAAGAAGAAAAGGGAAGTAATATGAAATGATACAATGATAGATGCACATGCATTTCTTGAACTGATCAAATGCTGCCATTATAATCTTTATGGTGCCTCAATAGTGATTGAGGAGGTTAACACTTAAAGATAATTTTCAGGCATCAATAGATGGAGTAGTCATGCAACTATTTCACAGTTGTGCTTGTAGAGTGTGCATGTCCCAATAATATCTCACATCGATCATGTCTAGTTATTTGAACTGCACTTTGCTATTCTAACTACATAGTTCAAAAATGTTTTATCTTCTAATAACTCTGTTGGCAGATATAGTTCTCATTTGGTTCTCAAAAATGGTTTCCTAGAGAGTTGCTAGGAGAGACACAAGATGGCATTGAGAATTAGATTCGAACTTTTGTTTCTTTGTTTTTTTTTGTGTTTTTATCTAATTATTCTCTTCAAAAATAGAAATTGAAGGTGCGTAATGGTTTGGTGATAAAAAAATGCTTGTGGGGTTGATGTAATGGCTATGTTCATGGGTTTCATTAATTTGTGCATTATTCTCCTTTGGTAGGTCCCCACAATGCTGGTTTTCTTGCTCAAAAGCGTTCGCTCGTGGACTCAGACTTAATTAAATTGAAACTGTTGCTCTTATTGCTACTCATAGCTTTTCTTGTAATTTACATATCAATCGTAGTTAATATGGCTCAATTTGTGATTTTAGATTTTGGAGTTTGTTCATGATGGTGATAAAATAGTAGCAGAATTGATGGATATTGGATGACAAATACTGGTAAGGTATAGTTTCAATATATATATATATATCTATCTATCTTATAAATACAAAGTATAGAAGTTCTTTCATCTGTTCCACATCTTGTGGGGTATGTGTAGGTATAAACTTAATAAATTAGTTTTCTGGTGAACTTAGCAGCAATTTGCATTTTGTGGAGTATATGCAGGTTATTCATAATCCTATTGCGGGTGAAAATGGGAAATTTGGAGCTAGCTTTGCACGGATCCTTTCTTCTAAGTAAGTGCTTCTACTTGGAGCTAGCTTGGTTTTGTTACTAATGAATTGGTTATTATTATTAAGTTGCTAATATATATATATATATATAAATTAATTTTCAAAATTTTTGGTCTGAAGCAAACTAACATATGAGAAAATTAATTTTTACCTTTGATTATTAGTTTGATAAAAATCAATGGTTGGATATATTATCTCATACATATAACTATCATTAATAAGAATAATTTAATTATAATTAGATAGAGGTTTGAGTGTTAAAACCAGAAACAAAGCTAGAACAAGCTGCAGAATATTTTACATCGAATGTTGTATGCTTGTCTGGTTAATTATAAGCCTCACAGGAGTTTCGTGGAGCTGTTTTTGACCGCTAGAAAGTTGGGCTTTGGCTGGTCTCTATTACATTAAGGAATGCATTCTGGTTTTAGTTGTTGCTGATATTATATCTTTTGATAGAAGCTATGTATCCAGCCTTTGTTTTTGGTATTTGGATCAAATTCGGTGAAATTGATAGTCCAAAAAGAAGGTTGTGGTTTATACATAAAATAGTAAGATAGATTCAACTTATATCTCTCTAATTGCTTTTTCCTCATCTTATAATTTCGATCTGTAGTTATTTTTGTTTATGTCTTTATCTGCTTTACTATTTATAACTTGAACCAAGTTTAATTTTTAGTATAATGCTTTTTTTAAATGTTATGAACATGATGCAAACTTCATATCCATGTTTAGTTTTCTTATATTGAAATTTATTGACTTACTAAATATTAATTTTGGTTTTCTTGCTGTATCTTTAGTTTGTGGTTTACTCAGTTTTGGACTTGTGAACTCAAATTCTTAGGATTTTTACCTATCTTCTATTTGTGTATGATGACAAATTTACATCCAATTGAACCCATCTTAATGGGAGCCAAGTATATTAATATGCATTTTAGTTCAAATTATTGATGTTAATAATTACAAAAGGAGAGAGTGAGAGTGAGAGAGAGAGAAAATATCCTAGTAAGAAAAATGGAGATTAGATCAAATTGAACATGCTATATATTGCCTTCTTTATATGAGTGCAGTGAATGTGTTGGATAAAAGAATAGTTGTTTGTAAATCTTGAATTAGTTTTGACATTATTTCAATTTAAACAAACCACTGGTAACATATGCTTGTAGGTATTGGACCAATTTATTCCATCAAAACTGGTTCCTCTATTGTTATTGTTCATAATTCAACCGATATCGCCAAAGAGGTCTACCTTTTAATCCTCCTTTCTTCCTAGTTTTTTCGCTGATCTGACTCTAATTTTAGAGGGTACTTCTATCATTAGATGAAAACACTAATTAAGGTTATGTTAAGGAAAAGGACAAGATTAGGTTGTCTTACCTTCATTTTCCCGATTGTATATAACGAAACTTGTGCTTTGTATGCTTTCTCTATGTTTGCGTTTTAGAATCTGATATTTTTTTGGTCTGAAAGTTGGATTATTATCAAGTCAACTCTTCTTTTGTATATCTGGGAATGTGATAAATAATTTCCTTGTGTCTCCAGAAACATGATAGTCTTAAGATTCTCATTTTATTCATATTCATAGAAGTTATAAAGCATATCTGTGGTTGATTCTCCTACTCCCTAAATATGGAAGTAATTCTTGAAAATAATTTGGCCTCCTAATTGTGATGTTGTTTGTGGGTTATAGCTTGCCAAGAAAGCTGTGATAATGGCTTTATATGATAAATGCTCTTCACTAACTAATGAAGTTTGAGACATTATAATTGCTGCTGTAGGCGATTTTTCAGAGTGATGCCAAATTTTTGAAAATATTGAGTATTCTTTTTTCACATGTCGTGTTTATTGTTCATTGATGAACTAATAGCGTGGCCCTATCTTGCAGGGTGGCGATTTTGTTAAATGACATGGTATGTTTTCTTGATGCATTATTGGACAATTGAATTTATAAACTTTGAATCAATCTTCTTGTGCAATATTGGACAATTAAATTTTATGATTTTTTTATTATTTTGTAACCAGATTATTATGTCAGGTTTCTCTTTTGCTTTTCATTTTTTTATTAATTTGTAACCAGATATATACTGCGCTTCACCATGCAGAGCTCTACCAACAACATTCAAACTATTTACTGGTTGGTTTTGTTCATCCATTTATCATCTTTTTACCTCTGATGCTTGCTAATTTTGCTGTCAATTGATGTTTGATTTAGGATTTTTATAAGAGAGATCACTTTAAACCTGCTTTCTTTTAAATTTATATGGTGAGGATAGTTGAAAATATTATTCAACCAATGTGAGATACCAATTTTGGATAAGCTATAAAATATATAGATCTCTTAAGAAGATACTAGTCCAGTTCAATTTTTAAAAGCTACTATCTGATGTAGATTCTTGGATCCTACATATCTGCCATAGAGAAGCTCAATTGTTAAAAAGACACATATGAACTAAACATAAAAGCCAAGGGTTCTTATTAATAAAAGCAGTAAAATCAAGAAAAATAACTTTATTGAGTTATTAATAATATGAGAAATTTATTATTAATTTTTAACTATATAAAATATTAAAAAATTGACATTTTTGTTGGTTTTAAAATCAATAATTTAATGGCAATAATGGAAAAGAATATAGAATTTGAAAGATTATTCGTGTACCTCCTTCATAATTTTAGATGCATGATTGAAAACGGCAAGAGATAATAGTTTGCTTTTTTAGCATAAAAGATTCAACTAATTGAATTATTATTATTGTAATATATTTTTTATTAAATCTTTTGGGGCCTTAGGATTCATGTGGACATTAGACTCTATTGGGGCATTCAGACTGAAAAAGAAAACAAGGAATTTCTTTCGTCGACACTATTGATATTTTAATTATATATTATACTAAAATATTATATATAAATTGCAATATTTTTGGCCAATATAATAATGCCATTTTTATTGGATTTCATTAATTGTCTTGCATGGTTTGACGACCGAATATGTTCAAAACGTGATTGCTTTGCTTTCTCTTTGAGAAACCAATCTTTGTTGCCACCCAATGATTGTTTAAATCAATTATGTCTTTAAAATTAAATAATCATATTTTTACTATTAAACTTCTTGGTATATTTGCACACACATAAATTTTGTATTTGAGATAATAATAATAATAATAATAATAATAATAATAATAGATATATAAAATTTACCTTGCTAATATACATAATAATCTTAGTTGTTTATTATTATTATTATTATTATTATTATTATTATTATTATTATTATTATTTTGTAAAATTGTTAGGTGGTTATGGAACTTTAGAAGAATTGTTAGAGATAACTGCCTGGTCCGAGCTAGGGATTCATGAAAAACCTGTAAGATTTGGTCTTTAGATTTTCTTAATATTTTAATATTTGTAACAGGTTGGATTATTAAATGTGGATGGATATTAAATATTTTATGATTTGCCTATAATTTTTCTATTCTAATTGTAAAAATTAAAAAATTATAATAATTATTTGCGACGGAATGACGACGGATGGTACCGTTGTAAATTTTTTTATCCTGGCTAAAAATAGCAACGGAATTTTAATTTCCGTTGCTATTTTTGCAATGGAATTCTATTTTTCATTGCTAAAATTAGTAACGGAATTCAAAATTCCATTGCTAAAATTGACCAATTCACCGAAATTTTCCTTGGTTGAATTTAGCAACAGAATTTATTTTTCGTTGCTAATTTTAGCAATAGAATTATATTTCCATCGCTAAAAAATAGTAATTGCCGCATTAGCAATTGAAATTTCCGTTGCTAATAAAATTGTCAATTTTTCGTTGGTAAATGGGAATTTTCTTGTAGTGATTTTGGCCTAAGAAAATGAGTCCAAGGCTGAATTCGTCGTATACTATTTGAGTAAGAAGTTTCTGCCATATGAGGTCAAGCACACAGATGTGGAAAAGATTTATCTGGCTATAATATGAGCCTTAAAGAAGTTGAGATACTATTTCAATTCCTATAAGATCCGAATGGTAGCCAAGCATAATCCCTTTAGATACCTCAAGTCAACACCATTCCTACTGGGAAAAATGCGAAGGTGGCTATTACTGTAACACCCTCATCACTATAAACTGTACATATAGAGATTGACTATTACCGATATCATATCAGTGTAACAATTACGAGTTACGCTGCCATTGGCAGTATGGTAAAATTTTTTTCCAACATCAACAACACTTAAACACAAAATAGAAGGTCAATTCATAAATAGAAATGCTTACAGTTTATACTGATACTTTCATAAACAATAAACCTATTCGTATAAGTCCTTTAATTACATTCCTACACATACACAAATAAACATGACATGCCTTCAAACCACTAAAACTTGTATCTCACTTTTCATGATGATCATCCATAAAATCTTGACCTCTTCAATACCTTCTGTCTTCAAATCTATGTGCAGCAAAATACTATGCGTTGAGCATTGAAAATACCTAGAGTGGATACATATCCTAAACTTTCCAAATCGTTAATCAAACATGCATACATTCTTATTTCCTACATCAAGTAACTATTATTCTTATTAACAATACTTAGTTAACTTATTTTTCATAATTACTTTGCTTGCACTATAACCAGTCATCTTAACAATTTGTTTTAATTACCTTTAATCATTTACATAAGAACCATACTATTATCTTCCCTCTGTCCATCTGTTCCTTTACCTCTATATTATCTTTATCTTTTCGTTACCTAATCATATATCTAACTAATTTGCTTTTTAATTCCTTAATTAACACTATTATCAACAATTTACATATTAGTTCTTAAACTTTTAAGTAGTAAAAATAGTACCTTTTAATCTCAATCGTTTACTTTAGTGCCAATACTTGAGCCTAGTAACATACTTAAACTATTACTGATCGTGCACTTATCATCTAATTCTTACACTATCATTCAAATACCTTATAATCCTTAGATTAACATTATTGTGATCGATTTACAGTCTAGTCCCTCATCTTTTATTAGTTCACAATTTTGCCCTCTTTTTCCATTTATTCATGATAATGCCATTAGTTAACTTAATTTTCACATTTAATTCATTATTTGACTTACAAATTATTGTTTAGCCCTTAAACTTTGTTTTCATATCAAATTATATTTTAGTCCCTAAATTTTCATTAATTACATTTTTGCCATTACTTATTCTTCTTTACATACTTCATTCATTATTTGACATATGATTTACAATTTGGTCCCTAAAGTATTACTTTGATGTCAAAGTACACTTTGGTCCTTGTTAATTATTAAGTTACACCTTTATCCGTTAAATTTAGGTCTTCACCTAAACCTTATTATGGTAAATTACATTTTAGTCTTTTAAATTTCATTAAATTATGGTTTTACCCTTCCATTACACTATAATTACATTTGTGCCACTAATTACACATAATTTACATGAATTCACTATTCATTATGTAAAATTTTCATTTAGTCCTTAACTTATATTTTATGCACAATTTCACTTTTAGTTTTTACTTACTCATATTTTCAGTCATCTTATCATTTAATCTCATTACTAAGTATAATTACAATATTAATCTTAATACTTTCAAATCTTTACAATTCAGTCATTTTCATTTCATTTATTTTATTACTTTATTTTTATTCATTTCATTTTATTTATCACTCCATATTTATTCATTTTATTTCACTTGTTATATTATTAGGCTATTTTACCATCATGCTCCTAGTATAATCTCGGTAGAAATCTGTAGACCGAATATACGGGACATACACCCCAAATGATCACAACACTGCACTAATGAATGATCCTAAAGAACCATTCTAACACTTTCACTGAGCACTTAACACTGAGCTATGAAAGTTCATTTCGAACCTGCCATAGTAAAGCAAGTCGTAATGACTTACACAGCGGTATGGGTGTCCCTATAGCTAGCAAATTATATCCTGAATTAGATTTAAACCGCCTGACTACTATTAAAGGTAAAATTGCTTACTTTTCTTAATTTCACTTTTATCATTTAAACTCTTCCACTTACTTTTACATTTCAATACATTAATTACTTGACTTTTCCATCACTTTTACATATTTTATGAATTATCTCCTCGAAATTCATGTCTTTCACTTATTACATGAATTATTTCATCATAATTCAATATTTTCACTTATTACGTAATGCCATTTTACTTCTTAAAATATTCATATAAATTCCATATGTACGTAATCACAATTATTTCATTATTGCCATTCTTACCTCATAATGGATATGTTCATTTCACAATAGGGATTCTTAATATAATGACTATTATCATTTCATGTCATGTCTTCACACAATCCTATTTCTCATTCATAATTATAATTCAATTTCATATTCTTTATATATATATATATATATATATATATAATTAAATATGCTCACATTATCTTTTATTTTCTTCACTTTATTTTCTTACTTACTTAGTTTTTTCTTAATTACACTATTATTTCATTTTAAGTTTACACATTTTATTCAATGCATAATGTTTCCATATCCACCTACTATTCATTAATTTCTTTACTGCTTTTCGATTCTATTTTACTTATCACTTTATTAATCATTCACAATTAACTCTATTACACTTAATATCCCTTAGGTATACAATTAACATTCCTTCCTCCATAATTAATTTCTTTTCATTTATCATTTAACTCACTCAATTACTTACTATTTAACCTTAATATCCAGTTATTCATTATAAAACACTACAGTATACCTATATATACCAGCAATATATATTTGGCCAGCCTATTATTTTTATCCACACTTTCTTTTCAACTTTTCAATTTTATTTTACTTATTAGTTTATTTTAACCTTACATACATCATTACTTCACCTCAACATAGTATTCTCCATAACTTTACTTATCACATAATGCATAATTAACATGTAAAAGTATCCTAAATAAATTGTCTCACACTTCACTTCACTTATACATTCATTTTTAAGCACTTCTATCGATAATTCACAAAATATACCTATATATACTTAGTTTATACATTCGGCCAACCATATAAATTTTTTTCTCCAAATTTATTTTTCATCCTTGTTTTATTAATTAAACTAGATTATATTTTCAATAGCATATATACATATTCATTTTGCCTTAAATTACAAAATATATCCTAGTATATCTAAGTATACCATTCGGCCAACCCTAAGTCCATTCCATTCAACTCATTTTTTTTCATTTTAATCACTCAAACTATCATATTTAACCTTCCTAAACATAACTATTAAGTCTAACTCCATTAAGCATGCATTATACATATATATTCATTACAAACATAACCATTTAACCATACAAATTACATGGAAATTAAAGGATAATATATCCACTTACCTCAAAAGCTTAATCTCCACTCTTAAACTTTTCTTTCTTTACCTTAAACCCTTAGAACATCATCTCCCTCCTTCAAATCCTATAGTGGCTAAATACACCCATATAATTTTTACAAAGATCATGCTTAAATACTTAATTCTATCATTATGAATAAACTACAAACACCTAAATTCATTAATATATGCCTTTAATTTGAATTAAAAACCTCAAAATCACTTACCTCAATTTTATGTTCCAACTTTAACCACTTGATTATTTTCACTTTAATCACCCTAAATGAAGATTGGAGGCTCTTATGATCCACTAGAGAAGCTGGACTTTACTTAAGGGACTTGAGTTTAAAAAAAGAATTGGAGATGAAATGAAGAAATCAAATGAAATAAAAAACTTTGATTTGGCCAAGAAGAAAAAATGGGTAAAGAGGAGATGGCTATGGATTTCTCTAAAAAATTCAGATATTTAGGCTATTTATAGGTGGCTAATGGGTTGGATCTGGTCTAACCACTTTTAGCCCAATTTTCATTTTAAGCCTATTATGCATCCTAAAATTATTTATCTCACTTTCAAAACTCAAATTCATTTAAAATTATTTCTATAATTCTTAAAATATAAAATATAGCCTCCATAAAAAATTTTAGCGTAATTAGAGTCCATTTCTAATTCGGTTTACTAAAACTGATCCGATTAAATAATTTTCGATATTATCGTTAAATTAATTTTTATCATAAAATAATTCTAAATACTAATTACAGCTTAACTGAAACTTTTTACAATTTTTGAAAATTATTTGCTATTTTTAAAGCATTGGTCAAACCTATGATCAATCGATTTCTATTTATATAGAAATCATTATTTTTCTCTTATTTTTCAAGTTCAATTCCTTCTAAAAATACTTTCAAAATTTTTAAAATATATTCATTAAGTTTCATGAATATTTTCGAATCAATCAAGGATTATTTTTAGGTTTGATCCATTTTGGAATAGCTCGATTGTCCATATCATTGGAAAATTATTTTTCCCCTTCCCCTGTACCATACTATTATACTCATTAATACGTGTGTGTCCATATCTTTGGATTATTTTTCTGAGATCCGTAGCATATTTATAGCCCGATCAAACTTCCAATCAAATCAGATACTATTTAAATCGAAATTGTGATTTTTTCCTATTTTAGACTTTTGATGATCCATTGGATCTCATTTTCAGTTCAAATTATATTCTTAAATTCGTGCAAATATTTTTTCGACATCGAAAGATACTATTCATCTCGGTATCACTATTCACGACCTAAAAATTATTATTCATATCTAACTTGGTATTTGGGCTATTACAGTTGCTCTTGCAAGAATTTGAGGTGGAATATATAATCAGAAAAATGATCAAGGGGAGGATAGTTGTAGAGTTTCTTGCTGATCACTTGATTAGAGAGGGCCAAGTCGAGTACGGATTTTTGAATGAAAGTGTTGGTGCTATCATGTCCCAGGGGTGGCAGATGTACTTCGATAGGCTACCAACAATAGGAAGGCTGGAGTAGGAATTATTCTCATTACACGTGATGGTGAGAAACTCCCATTTGGCCAAGAAGCCAGGGTTCAAGGTGACCAATAATGAAGCAGCGCATGAAACTTGTATACATGGAATGGAAGCTTTGATAGCATTAGAGGTGAAGATTGCTGAGGCATTTGGGGACTCATCCTTAGTGATTCACCAAGCAAAAGGCAAGTAATCCATCAGAGAGGAAAGACTGGTGTCCTAATGTAGAATACCTAAGGAGATTGAGTAACAATTCGAGGTATGTACCTTTCGACATGTACCACGAGATGAGAACCAATTGGCAGATGCCTTAGCGACCTTGGTATCCATATGGGACAATCCTAAAAAAAAGTTATGAGATCAGTAATAGTCACCAACTCAACCAAGCCTTGCTTTAAAAATGAGAATCTCACGAGCATAGATGGATTCGATGGTAAGCCCTGGTATTATGACATCTATAATTATTTAGAAACTTCCAAGTTCCCCAGAGAAATGATAAAGAAAGATCAAAAGATAATTCAAAAGTTGACTAGCCAGTTCATCAGTGTAGAGGAAATTTTGTACAAAAGGCAAGCTAGCAACATTCAGCTACAGTGCTTGGACAAAAGGGAGGCAAAGAGAATCATGGAAGAAATTCATACATGGGTATGCGAAGCTCATAAGAATGGATTAACGCTAGCCTGAAAGGTCATGCTATAAGGATTCTTTTGGTTGACCATGGATGTAGCTTACTTTAAATACGTGAAGATGTGTTATCAATGCTAGTAATATACCGACTTAAGTCATTTGCCAGTGTTGGAGTTATGCAACTTGTCCTTATCTTGGCCTTTCTCGGCCTAGGGAATAGACATCATCGAAGAAATCCATCCAATGGCTTCTAACGGCCATAGATACATTATAGTCACTATCGATTGCTTCACAAAAAGGGGAAAAGCTGAATCCTTCAAAAGATTAAGGGTAAGGGAGATGGCTCAATTTATCGAAAGGAATTTGATTTATAGGTACGGGGTGCCTTATCATATAGTATTGGATACGGGACTCAATTTCAAGCAGAGACCAGATATATACTCCAAAAATATAGAATTCATCACCATAAGTCATCTCCTTATCATTTATAGGCAAACGAAGTAGTTGAAGCTAAAAATAATAATTTGAAAAGGATTCTATCCAAAACCATGAAAACATACAAAGATGGGGCTGAGAAATTACCGTTCGTAATTTAGGGTTACAAAACCACTGTTAGAACTTCTATATGGGCTACTCCCTTTTCTCTTGTGTATGGCTCAAAAGTGATGCTGCAGGTTAAATTGAATTGCAGTCCCTAAAGGTGATGCTGCAGTCCAAGCTGCCAGAGATGAAATGGGCAGAGCATAGAATGGCATAGCTGAACCGATTCGATGAGAATCAGATGAGGGCTTATTACTATAACAGTTGCATTAGAAGAGACTAGCATGATCCTTTAGGAAGAAGGTGAAAGGCTATCACTTAAAAAAAAGGATTCTGTATTCAAGCAGATGAGATCCGGCTTACCTGACTATAGAGGAAAGTTCAGGCCGAATTGGAAAGGTCCTTTCATTATAAAGAAATCACTTTCCAAAGGAGCTGTAATCCTTACGAACAATGATGAGAATGAATTCAAAGAGCCGATCAACATTAATAGGTTAAAAAGGTTCTACAGTTAAAAAAAAAGAATGGAATAAATACCTTGTAGGTTGAAAATTGAAAAGAGATGGCCTTGCTAAAATTGGATCCCCTACTAAGGTGAAAATAAAAAAGGAGCTTTAGGCAAAAATTAAGGGTTGAGAGAAAATAACCAATCAAGAAAACCTGCGAGGGCTAATTGGCGGCAGGAGTGGAATGAGTTCAAGATATTGTTACTTAAGATTAAATGATGGCAAAATTGTGTGGTTAATTGTCATATCGTGATTATCGTCATTGCATCATTGTGATCATGTGCACATGCACTAATAATCTAAGTTATAAATTGTGATTAACATGAAGCAAAATGTCTTATTTATTCATAACACAAAACAACAACAACACTAAAACATCAACCACTGCAAGCAAACAAACACAATGGCAACACATAAACATTAAACCCTGCAAACACACATACTAGCAAAGCGAAAAAAAGAGTACTTGTCCCAGCAGACACAACTGTAAATATGATACTTGCTAAGAGAAAAGGAAGAAAATAAAAACAACAATGGTGTACACCCATTTCTCTGAGGAACCCCTTAGCTAGCACCGCTTCTGCTTGGGCCTCCTCTACTTAGACACCTTAAGAGGAATGCTCTAGTATCCAATGCCTCTATAACCCACAAGGAATACTCAAGACTGATCTCAAAGTCACAAATATTTATCGGTGGAATGTTAATTCTCACAGGTAAGTGCCTCCAAAGATAATGATATCCTGTGATTCATTAGAGAGGTCCCTTACCCCAAAGTTTAGGTGCACGTGCACTATCTCCTTTTTGAGGCAAAACTGATGGGTATAGTGAGCGATAATATAGAAAGTTGCTTGATGAAGGTCACAAAGAGGCACACACCTAGAGCTCCCATCTTGAGTCACATACTCGACTCGGATCTAGGGGCACATGAAGCTCACCCTCTATTATGCCACCAAGTTCAGCCATACGATACCTTTTTCTATAGAACCAATCCAATACCATCATATACGTGCACCAAAAAACCTCAAGGAGTATGCATCCATGACACGGGAAGGAGGCTCAGCCAACATTCTAAGTTTCTCCTGCAACTAGATATAAAAAAGAAAAATAAAAAAATGATGATAAAAAAATAGAAAAAAGGAATATAAAAGCCGTTGAAGCGGTTTGGTATCCGTCTCAGTCAAAAATTAGGCACAAAACCGTGTGAAAATTTATAAAAGATGCATATCTTGTAAAGAAAAGTTAGTGTAAAAACCCATAGGGGGCGCACTACCTTCAAATAATTACTACGAAGTTTGGAAAAATAAAGGGTTGCTAACAAAGAGAAGGCCCAAAATAACTTCCTATTAGAGGGAGAGTTTGCAATTTAAGATATCAAACAAAGTCTCAGAGGCCTCATATGATATGAATAGGCTAGGGAAGATCAGATTATCTTAGGTGGGGGCTTAATAGTTACGGATAATTCTCCCTATAAATAATAGGAGAGCTCAGAAAGAAGGTAAGAGAACAGCAGCCGAGATGCACTCTCAACGAACCCTTAGACCACCTGGACATTGCCTATGCATTTTTGCATGCCTTCACATATTTGCATCCCAACATACATAATTCTTCATGCATATACCTCATGTGCGATAGTTTTTTGTGTGCATGCTTCATATATAATCTTTGTATATACATAATTCTTCTTGCGTATAATTGCACATAACTACATAGTTCATGTACACAATTTCTTTATGCACACACATTATTTTATGTATATTCTATTGCACATAAACTTGCAGGGAAGAAATGGACTCCACAAGTAAAGATAGATAAAGGGTTGACTCCTGGTCAACATTGCCACATGTTGAATGATCAGATTGAAACAAAGATAATGGAGATCATACATATCCTAGAAAAAAAGAGACCCCCTTCGAGGAGTTAGGCTGCCTGCGCACACATTTATCGAGGGCAACCGAGAAAAAAGGATTTGAAATTTGCGCCAACAACAATAGACCTTGATCATCCAAGAAGTATTGAATATTTAGAGAGTTTTCTAAATTCATCAATTCGATCACTCAAAATTGCATCCAAATAAATGGAATCATGCAATTTTAGTAAAACCAAATCGCGACACTATGAAAAATAATGACGAACTTAACACACCCACACACTACCTAGCAAATAACGAATCATAACTGATTTTCTTATCAAGCTACACAGGGGACAACAAATCCACCTAACCTTTTCAACATTGCAAATATAGGACAAATAAGATATAACTAGCTATCCAGCATTGAACAATGCAGCCTCACGACCATCACACATAATGATGCTCTTTCTGCTGTAGGTGGCAAGTGGTCATATAGATCAACTTCATATCCAACAGATCTATGTAATCCCAACACACATAATTTTTTTTTTTGCAAAAATTAAGATATAATCACATAGTAGGATCCTTTCAAGGTATAGCCACATATTGGGGTAACCTTAATGTATAGCCATAGAGTGGGATTACCTTTAAATTAAGGTATAACCATATAGTGGGATCATCTTAAGGTATATCCATAGAGTAAAATCACCTCCAAATTAAGGTATAGCCATATAGTGGGATCGCCTCAAGGTATAACCATAGAGTGGGATCACCTCAGGGTATAGCTATAGAGTCAGATCACCTTCAAATTTAGGTATAGCCATATAGTAGAATCACCTCAAGGTATAGCCATAGAGTGAAATCACCTTCAAAATTAAGGTATAGCCACAAAATGGGATCACCTTAAGGTATAACCATATAGTGATATCGCCTCAAGGTATAGCTACAAAGTAGAATCACCTTCAAAATCAAGGTATAGCCACAGAGTGGGATCACCTCAAGGTATAGTCATAAAGTGGAATTACCTTTAAAATCAAGGTGTAGACGCAGAGTGAGATCGTCTCAAGGTATAGCCATAAAGTGGGATCGCCTCAAGGTATAGCCATAAAGTGGAATCGCCTTTAAAATCAAGGTATAGCCACAGAGTGGGATCATCTCAAGTTATAGCCACAGAGTGGGATCACCTCAAGATATAGGCATATAGTGGGATCGCGTCAAGGTATAACATTAGAGTGGAATCGCATTCAAAATCAAGCTATAACTATAGAGTGGGATCGTTTTAAGGTATAACCACATAGTGGAATTTTCTCAAGGTATAGCCACAGAGTGGGATTGCCTCAATGTATAGCCACAGAGTGAAATCGTCTTCAAAATTAAGGTATAGCCATAGAGTAGGATCGCTTTAAGGTATATCCATAGAGTGGAATCACCTTCAAAATCAAGAAATACATATAGAGTGGGTAGCCTTAAGGTATAGCCATATATTGGGTCATCTCAAGGTATAGCCATAGAGTGAAATTGCCTTCAAAATCAAGGTATAGCCACAAAGTGGGATCACCTCAAGGTATAGCCACATAGTAGGATCGCCTCAAGATATAGACACAAAGTGGAATCACCTTCAAAATAAGATATAACCACAAAGTACGGATTGCCTCAAGGTATAGCCACAAAGTGGAATCACCTTCAAAATTAAGGTATAGCCATAGAGTGAGATTGCCTCAATGTATAGTCACAGAGTGGAATCAATTTCAAAATCAAGGTATAGCCACAGAGTGAGATCATTTCAAGGTATAGCCACATAGTGAAATCATCTTCAAAATCAAAGAATAGCCACATAGTGGGATCACCTTAAGGTATAGCCATATAATAGGATCTCCTCAAGGTATAGCCATAGAGTGGAATCACCTTCAAAATCAAAGTATAGCTATAAAGTGGGATCGCCTCAAGGTATAGCCATAAAGTAGGATCACCTCAAGGTATAGCCACAGAGTGAAATCGCTTTAAGATATAGCCACAGAGTGGAATTACCTTTAAAATCAAGGTATAACCATCGAGTGGGATCGCCTCAAGATATAGCCACATAGAGGGATCATCTCAAGGTATAGCCATAAAGTAAAATCGTCTTGAAAATCAAGGTATAGCCATAGAGTGGGATCGACTCAAGTTATAGAAATAGAGTGAAATCATTTTCAAAATCAAGGTATAGCCACAGATTGGGATCGCCTTAAGGTATATCCACAGAGTGGAATCACCTTCAAAATGAAGGTATAACTACAAAGTGAAATCACCTTCATAATCAATGTATAACCACATAGTGGGATGGCCTCAAAGTATAGCCACATAGTGGAATCACATCAAGGTATAGCCACAAAGTGGGATCGCCTTAGGGTATAGCTATAAAGTGGGATTGCCTCAAGGTATAGCCACATAGTGGGATCGCCTCAAGGTATAGCCACAAAAGTTGGATCGCCTCTGAATCAGGGAATACGCCATAGGCTAGCATCGCTCACCAACCAAGCCTTCTTAAGAAGCAAATAGGGAGATCACCTCTTCTGGTAAATATCTCTCTCTTACTCTGAACTTTATCTCTTCTAGACTCCTGTGTGTACTAGCCTCCCTAAAGTTGGGGCAACTGTGAGTATTGGATCTTGAGAAGGCTTTTTTTAGAGTTACCTAATGAGAAAAACTACTCTTTTAAAGACAATGGATAGAGGACGGTGGACCTTTTTTGTGTTGAAAAATATTATTATTTTTGAAAAATATTTTTAAGGTGTTTTGTGCTTGAATTAAGTAGCTGAATGGCACAAAAGGTTAACCGATGAGAAATACCTCTGATTAGGGACTTGAAATTAAGTTACGTAGGTTTACGAACCTTATACACCCGTGCATTTATGGCTTGTACGCCCTTATACTAAAAAATCTCATCATTTAACCTTTTGTTAGGAGTTTTTACCATTTTTGGTAATGCACGGCCTTGCACAAAGAGTGTACACCCCTGTATTCCATGAATCTTATCTTTTCAGGTAAGTTATCTTACTTTTTGAATGTACACCTGTGCATTACTGCTTGTATGGTCGTATACTCAAAAGTTGGTGGATTTTCCCCATAAGTCAAGTGGGCAAGTGGAGTACCTTTTGAGTGTACAGCCGTGCATACCTATATGTACACCCGTACACTCACACTTATATAAAGCTTTACTTGAATACTTTTAGAGGGGTTGGTCAATTTGGAAAATTCTGCTTTTGAAAGTGAGGATTGCATTCATAGAAGCTTTCAAAAGTTCTTAAGTGAAAAGTGGTTTTTGGCATTTAGCTCTTTGTGTTTTCCAACTACTTTTTGACTATTTCAACACAGTAAGGGCCCACGAATTCGACATTTAATAGTCTAATTAAGTAAGTACATTAGAGGTAATATAAAAAGCCTTTCTCATTATTTTTATATTATAATAAATTTTAAATATTATCTTTGTTTATAGCTTTTCCTGTATACAATAATTTCCGTTAGATTTAGGTTGTGAAGCCCTTTGCAAGGGTATTTTTGCCGTGTGATAGAAATCACTAGGTTTTCGCTTCTACATTGCCTTTTGTCTATTTTTTAAGTCATGTTTTTAGAAACTTTAGCTTAAAAAATTGCTTTGGTTCTTTTAATCTTCTCTTTTTGCTCCCTTTTGGATCTGTTGTCAACAAAGAGTTTGTTTTAAAAAGAGAGAGAGAAAATTAGCCGTTGTCAGGCTGATACGATCGTGCATTACGTAGTGCACACCCGTGCATCATATGAGGCATGACCTAAAATATGCTTTTTTGCTTTTTAAGGTAAAAAAGTCGATCGTATGTCACCAAACGCACTTATATGCATTCTCGACATATGTGTTGGATTCTTATCCTCCCTTTTATTCATTTCATTTAGTTTCACGTATGTTTCCTTTTTATTTTCATTTTTTTATTATCATAATTGCTTTCTTCATGACTATTGTTATTGCTATCATTACTATTGTTATTGTTATCACCGTTGCTGCTCTCATATAATAATCACTCTTGAGCAGAATTGGGAGAACACTACAAGTGAGTTCATTATCTGTCTTACAAAAGTATTTTTGATTGCAAATGGAAAATACCACAAAAAATATTTATAGTAGATAATTGGGACACTTTATTGATAAAACCAGACCAATGTCTTCTTTTTGCCTAGGAAACTCACATGCAACGACTCAACCTTTAATAATGTAAGTGATTTTGTACATAATTAAATAACATGGGACGTTTCTTAAATAAAATTTAAACTGATAAGTCCCTATCTTTTAACCATCACAATGAAATGCTTCTTTATAAACCACATGTGAGGATCAAAGTTCTCTCCCGAAAAGGTCATAATAAATTACTTGATTTATGGATGCCTTTATTGCTTTAATTCAATGCCATGATTTACCCTTTTTCTACGTGATTGGATGCGCCTTTAATTTTTATATTTTCTCTAATTTTTGCATGAAAGAAAAAGGGATAATATGAATAATTTGAAAGCTGTTATGTCATATTTATCAAAAGTAAAAATAAGAACAGAGTTTCGAACCATCTCTATATTTTTTTAGCCTCATAAAGTCGAAACACTTATTTTTTTAATATTTTATTGTATGGTGACACTTTATCATCAGCCTTGTGGTGCCCAACTAGATACCTCCCGGCTATTGATTGTTATCGATGAGATAGGGACACCTAGGCATACCACCTTATACCTTTCGAGGCTTAATACTTGGCAAGTCAAGTTGAATCTCTCTCCTATTGCGAAGAGACTATCGGCCTAGGAAGGAAATCTTAACTTGGTCGGATCCTAAAAGTGGGACCGAACCATTAAAGGTTGGAGGTTTTTCTCTCTTGAGCTCGATGATTCCTTGGTTTTGGGGGTGAAATCGGGTCTTCGAAGTAGAGAGACAAAAACACGCATCATAAGTATGAAGGCATCTTACCTTAACCAGGGTTTGTTCCATCTGTAACAATAGAAATGAAGATTTGCTGCACACTCAACGGGACTATGTTATAACAAGTGAGGTTTGGACCGTTTTACTCAATCCTTGGGACTTTGATGGGTTTTTTTTTTTTGGTTGAAAACACTTCGGAGAGGTTGATTTCAAACTTAAGAGGAAATTACGTGGGACATTTTAAGTGGGACCAAAAATAAAATTATCATTAGTAATCTGAAAAGCTGATTTAGCAGCTTTGTGATCCATGAAAGAAGTTGCTTTTACAAGAAAAGGAGCTGAAAGCGGGGTAATTAAATGAAGGCCTCCTGATGTGGGTTGGGTGGCTCTGAATATCGATAACACCTCTCAGATTGGACACAACGGAAGTTCAATTAGTAGTGTGTTTCGAGATAATATTGGATCTTGGTTAGGATGATTTATAGGGAGTATCAACAATGGTGGCTCTCTCTTCTCAGAATTGTGGGCAATAAAACGAGGCCTGGAGCTAGCTTGGTTTAAAAATTGGAATAAAGTCTTGGTTCAAACAGATAGTCTTGAAGCGGTTAGTTGGATAAACAACAATACGGATGTAGAATGCCATCTTGCAGATGTTGTTATAGATATTCGAAGTTCTCTGGACCGTAGTTGGCAAGTTCGGATCATTCATGTGAATAGAGTTTCCAATTATGCAGCTAATTGCTTAGCCAAGAATGATGCCTTCCAAAATGATACTTTTATTTGGTTTGACACTCCCCTTGGTTTATTAAGGAAGTATTACAGTATGATAGTGGGGTTTAATTGCTCCAAGGTTCTCTTCTGTGTAACCTGTTTCTTCTCATTCCTAATTTTTTTTACCCATTATGTGAGACTCTTCAATCCTTAGAGTTTTTAATTTCCATTTTCGACATGTGTCATATGTTTTTTGGATTTAGTGTACTTTCTAGTGCCATTGGCTTTGCTTGTGTAAAAGTTTTTCTTATTTTTGAAACCGTTTTTGCTTTCATTGTGTTTTATTCATTGCATTCGTCTCTTATGCGAAATTTCTAAATTCAAGCATTTTTATTTGCAGTTCCTGTAATTTTACAAGTAAGTTTCTAATCTTCGAATGGTCTATGACTGTATAGGATTAGAATTATGCAGTACAACTTCCTTACCATCAGACCTTTTTGAATTTTATTCATCCTTATTTTCTTCTTCTACTTGTTATTTAAAAGTTTGCTTTGTATTCCTTTTCCGTTAAGAATGGCAGTAGCAGGGGTTAGTGCTAGCAGATCAATGGTATATATAAATAAGGAGTTGGGCTTGAGTTCTTTTACAGTGATATAGTAATGGGAACATGGTAGTAAAATGCTCAAAGCTTCAAGCTTCCGAATTTAGTATTTTTAGGAGAAATTGTAATGTTCCAAAAGATGTGGAAATGATCGCCTACCCTCTTTTATGTCAATCGGAGAGCGATTGTTCGAGAAGATGATGAGTTTGTTCTCTACCATGAATTGAGTTTGGAGTATCATTCAACGTTTTCCTTTAAACCCTTTCGATCAGCAAATTTACCCTCATAAAGTAAATAAATGGGTTTGAGGAGAATTGTCTTTAGTTGGTATAGGAAAAGGGGTTTTAGAGTGAATGTAATCAAATCGAAGAGTGCATAAAATCTTAAGGATATGACTTATGATCTTCGTATGTTTCATACAGAGATCGTTTGAAGTTGAAAAGATCATAAAGAAGAGAAAGGAGGAGGCTCAACGAAAATTACACTATTATAATTTTGATTGAATAGAATAATGTTGTTCGATATTATAGGCAATTAGAATAAAAATGAGTAGGACATAAACTGTATAAATATAAAGTTGGTATTTTAGAAAAATCGGAAGGTTCCGTTAAGGCGGAGAAGTGGTATATATTTTACAAGTACATATATGCAAATGGTATTTTTTTTTTTTTTGCTAATAGGGATGTGTAATTGAATGCTCAAAAATTATAAGTGTGCAATTCACTCTTAAAAGTTTATTATTTTTAAATGCATCTATACCCATTAAATTTGAGTATTGTCACGGTATGCTCACATACATATAAATTAAATTAATATAAAATAATATTTTATTTTTATTTTTATTTAATCTAACAGTATGCATACATGAATATTGTACACGTGCGCATGTAATTTTCAATTAAATTTGAAGATGGAATTATTAAAAAAAGATTTTAAAATATCATAAAATGAGTTGCCATCCATCTATGTACGGAGTGTTGTGAACCGTCAGATCAGAGTGTTTAGATTCATTAAACGGTAGACAGCGCTTGTTGGATTGGTGCATGTTTCATGGAATGTTTGCCCTCATAAAATACCCTTGCACCCAAAATAACTGCTGCATAATTGAGGAGAACAGAGAAGGAAGTTGAAGAGGAGGCAGCAGAAGTAAGAGGAGCTAATGGCATCTTCAACGGCTATTCGAGAACTACAGCGCGATCTTGAAAACAAAGCCAACGATCTTAGCAAGCTTCAAAAAGGCAAGTCTTCACTCTCTTCGTTTATTAAACCCTACTCTCACATTTACAAATTTGTTCGCTTCTCAATTGCGAAACCTTACTCTTATGCACCTTTTGATTCCAGATATCGCAAAGAATCACCAAGTTAGGAAAAAGTATACTGTCCAGCTTGGCGAGAACGAACTTGTACTCAAGGTCTCTCCTTCTCTCTATAATGTTTTAATTATTGGCTGCCTTGCGATTAATCGGTGTTTTTTAATTTCTTCTCAGGAGTTGGATTTGTTGAATGAAGGTGCAAATGTCTACAAGTTGATTGGTCCAGTACTTGTGAAGCAAGACTTGGCCGAGGCCAATGCCAATGTGCGCAAAAGAATTGAGTATATCTCTGCTGAACTGTAAGTGTGCTTGTGTTTTAATATGCCATTGGGCTTCGGTAAATTGGATTCTCGCAGCCATTCTACTATTTTGATAACTGTAGTCACATATGTGATATGAATTACAATTCATTGGAATTGGTGAAATTGGTAGTCAATCAGTTAACTGCTCCCATTCGGTGCCTTTCATTTGCTACAATCTATCCTGATAAGGAACTGGTTTTTCATTTGTTTTCGGGTCAGTTGTGATAGTTTATGATCCATTTGATGATCGTGGATGTAACTGTTGATGGAAAAGATTGCATTTTTCGTTTTCATTTAGATTTCAAATTTTCCTTTTTCTTTATTAATTGCCGTCTGATTTGTATGAGCAAATCTTTTATTGAAATATGTAAAAACAAAAGAAGTATGCATACCCAGAATTTCAAGTTTAATGTTTTTGAGTTGTATATTTAGGTGCCGATGCAGCATCCCTCAGGCATCCTTAGTCAAAATTTCCAGCAATTATTGTTCCTCATGTTGTTGAGTCTAACTTTGGATGTGACTGTATGTTTCTGTATTATAGGAAGCGACTTGATGCATCCCTTCAGGACTTGGAAGAAAAGCAAAATAGCAAAAAAGATGCGGTTTGTGTTATTCAATTTCACTCATTTCTTATATTTATGTCCATGATTTTTGTGTCTCTTTCCGTTTTTCAACCAACCAGATAATGTATCTTGGGAAATTTTAATTTGTATTTTGTGTTGGTGGTAATTGAATACTATGCTGTTTAATATATCCATTTGTGTTGCAGTTGGGGAGGCAGAATACTTCTAATAGCTTGATTTTCATTTTTCTTCTATTCCAATGTAATAGAAAAGCTATAACTGCTGAATTCCACCTGCATTTTGGACTTGCTGCCCAAATTAACTAATTGTAGATCCATATTATTTTTGCTGTGATCATGGCAAGAGCCAGTGTCTTTTCTTTTTCCATCTCTACTACCTTACCCCTTCAATTTTCAATAATTTATTAACCGCAAAACTAGAGATGGAAACTAGAAATCCTTTCAGAATTTGAATGAGTAGGAAAAGACTGGCTCCCTCTTTTATCATTGCAACATAGATGCATGTTTCCCAAAAATGTTGACATATTGATTTCATGGAGAGTCGACGGATGCAGGATCAATGAAATGAGATTAATTCTTATTTTGCTATTTTCTATTGTTTACCCTTCATCTAATTTAATAAGAACTTCTTTGCTGTGTGATTTAATTGCTTTTTTATATTTGGGTTAAAATATCCAATCAGAGTTTGGTCTTTTTCTTAGATACTTGTATATATCATTTGAAATCTTCCTCAAACTTTTAAGTTCTGCACTTTATTAGGATATTTGAGATCCACATCCTGATAGAATGAGATTCCTATGGGCTACACATACCCAAGATGAGAAATATTAGAAAAATAATATGTGGAGTTATTTCAGTGAACCTGATTGTTTTATCTTTTGTTTGCGGACTCTAGCTCTACTTGGGTTCAGTTCATTCTGCATGTTCGTTGGCTGTTCTGCAACAGTGGCTACAAGCTAGGATCATTCATGCCAAATTTAGCCTTGCTCTTTTGTTGTTATTTATGCTTGTCAGTTATACTTGCAGAAAGAGATTGTGTGATGTACATGTCAGTGGACGCATCTTACATGCACCCAAGCCTTTAAGAATCCCTCTTTGTTGCGCTTTTGTGTTTGTAGTTGAGATTGAACCAGGCATTTTAAGTTGCGGGTTTTTGTGAAAATAGCAGTTGTTAGCTGTCAAGTGAGCACAAATTAGTTTTAGGACAATTGAATGGGATTCATAGAAAATAGAAATCCACTCCTCCTTTAGCATATCAGATTGTGTCAAAGGTCATATTTTAATCTCGATGACTTACTATTAAGACGTAACAGCATATGCACTTAACATTGAGAGTTGGTTTTTAAGGTCTCAATACATGGTTAAAGTTGTAGCATTGCATGAAGGTAGGTAACCCTTAAGGAGTCCCTCTGTTGTATTCTTGATATCATACAAGGTTGAAATTGAGATGAGCTGTTTGCTTTCTTGATGAGATCCTAAAACTCCTGGCACCTATTTATTTGAGCTTTTATAATGGAACTGAGAACACATTTAACTAGATAACTCCTTTCCTATTTATGGAGTTTTGGTCCTGTGTGTAAAACCAACCAGTGCACCCCATCACTCTCATGTGTAGTGCTATAGATGAGTTAAGATGGATATCCATTAATGTGTCTTTCTGTAGCTGGGCCTATGTTAAATCCTAGTGAATTGTATAGTAAGGATATTTATTTACCTCATGAAGGGGAAAGTCTTTGATGTGATGTTCTGGAAGGACATGGGGGGTTTGGTAATCCAGTTGCCTGTATCTGTGGTCTGCAAGTACAATCTTTGTAGCTTTAGGAGTGCACTTCTATGCAGAAGAATCAGTACTATATTTAACTTTATAAGTTGCCTAAATTCATATAATAGACTATAACATATTTTGGTGTATTTTAAAATTCAATAAAATTGTCTATTTTTAGACTTGCCTTCCATAAAGTGAACTGGCCAGGCCAATCGTTGTGAATTATCTTTCAGCATCTATTATTTTACAATTAGCTCTCTCAATCAAAATCTGGTCTTCAAAACCCAAAATTTTTAGGTAACCAAAATTTTTAGTTAACATTCAGTTTTATGTTTTAAATTTTGTGAATATTTCCTGACATGTTATGGGCAAATTCAATCACTTTACCCATAAAATACCATGATTGTATCTTCGCTTACTGTACTTCATGCATAAAGCTAAATCCAACTAAAATGAATGTGGTTGTTAACCCCATGTATGGATAAAAAATGTCAGTTGTTTGCTAATTATAAGACATTATATTTGCAAAGGTAGCTGGAATTTGGACCATAAAGTTGAAATCAGAGCAGTTATTTATTTTTTTCATCAAGTTGTCTATTTGCTTGTACTGAGGCACGGATGCTTTGCCATCTGCTTAAGCATATATACTCAGTTATTTTGTGGTTTCTTTTACTTTTCTTTGGTAACTTGCATTTTTTCTCTTTGTTTGTGTTGATTGGAGCTTGAGAAATGAAAATTCATTTCCAAGATTACATCCGTCATTATATATTGACACCTCCTTGTTTAAGACGAAGCATGCAAGCTATTTTCATGCATAAATCACTTTTACGTATTTTCATATTGCTAGAGTATGTTTTTGCCAAATCGGCTTTGTAGAACTTCTTTTGCAGCAGCATCCAAACAATGGCTAACATATATGTTACAAAGGCTTATTTTCCAAGATGAACCAAATTTTATTCGGTATAGAACATGCTTTCTGATCAGCTTTAGTCTGTTTGGATATTGTGTTGCAGATCTTTAAGTTACAACAAAGGATGCAATCTCTCCAGGCCGGAAAGGCCAAGGCATGATTGTGATATTTAATGTGGTGGGCTTCAGAATTTGTATCTCTGCCCCACAAGCTGATGTAGATACTTTTGTATTGATGCCTTTGTTATACTGTAAACCCTTTATTCCCTAGATCATTATGGGCTTTTCTAATTTGCTAAAAATGTAGTGCTTATTGAGGCGACTATAAATTGATTAGTTTTGAGATACTCTGCCTTGGCAATTGAAAAAAGAGCAATGAATTGCTATTGGCATTTGAAGCTGTATATATGGGTCCTTATTAGTTGTTATAGCCTGAACTGGTTCATAAAGCTTATGATAATATGCTGCATAAAACCGAACATGAGAACAAGACTGCTCATTTTGGGGGGTTTTGTTCACATATGATAAAGAATCCATGGGTAGTTGTTTTGTTGGTCGAGTTCTTGCTTGTACCTTGTAGCGTGGGCCTTAAGTTCATATCTGGAAACTCAATGCAATCCAAAGTAGGGGCAAGATAATATATAAATACGTCCATTTTTCTCTTTTCCCAAGCATAACATTCTGACAAAATTTAAGATTGAAAGCTCCCTTTTCTTGAAAAATTTTCAGAACATATACAATTACAAGGGATGTTAAAATAGGAAATTAATCAAATTGTAGCCAAACTGAACATACATTAGCTTAGGAATCAGTTATACTATATGAGAAAAGTTAACCTATCTCAAATCTAAAAACTATATAAAAAAAGTTAACATATCTCAAATCTATACGTATATACATGATATCCCCCTTTAAATTGATGTTGGGCGATTCAAAAGTTAGATGGCTTCTGGTGGTGTCACGGATGCCCATCTATCTCGATCCATCATTCAAAGAGGTGTGACTGTGCCTAACCCGCTCAGGAGCCTCATGGCCTTAGCGAATCTGTGTCTCGTAATGCTGTAATGCATGCCCAAGGCCCTAAACTAAAAGATCCCCTCCTTTGTATCTGACTTGGAGTAGCTGCCATGCTCTAGAGTAGCAAGGACCTCTCTAATGATGCCTTGGTATGTCCTGTAAGTTGAGGCAAAGAAATCTGTCCAGCTTTCCCTGACTAGGAATCTGTCAGCCTCTTGTAGTAGTTCGAAATCCTGGAGGAATTGCCTAGACATAAACCAGCTCGATCTATACTAAATCTCTCCTAGAGCTTGATATCTCCTGGTTTGCACTGGTGTCATGTAAGCTGGCACTGGCTGGAATAGCTGGGGACGTGCTGTCCTACAAGGCATCCTATTAGAAATATTAAATGTTAGTCTGAGTCGCAAGCAAGTCAAAATGCCAAAATTTATGAGAATTTTAACATCATATTAAGTTAAATATTTACAACGGATCCACACTAAGAGTGCTTGACACACAAATAACTATAACCACATGCACAGAAAACGAGATAAAAGATGCATTACACAACTTACGAGAAAAATAAAATTTCAGTAGCATTTCGGCTAGGAATGTGACTTCTCCCTGCATAAGAAACGCATTTAAACAACATACGGACCATCAAGGCCATCATACAATACAATTACTAATATTTCACACTTTACGAGAAAAATAAAAATTTCTGCAAGATTTCGTCTAGGAATACGACTGCCTCTTACATAAGAAATGCATTTAAAGCAAAATAAAAAGCCACAGGCCTTCATGGCCGCCAAGAAACACAAAATTGAAGTTATCGGCATAATTCATATTTTACGAGAAATTAAATGAAATTTTGTCAACATTCCGGTTAGAAATGGAACTACCTCATGTATAAGAAGAGCAAAAACAAAACAAGACAAACAAACAACACAAGCCATCCATGGCTGCCAATTAATGAAAACTCAAGATATTAACACTTGGTGCAATTACAACTAAAATACAAAAGTGATGCAGAAGAAAATTACAGGTTTAGGTGCTAATAAATAAGGCTTTTAATTATCTACATTGTCATGCAAAGGAAGTTTGGCAATCAAACTACAAAACTTAAACTAAAAGGTATTATTGAATTTTAACTAATAAAAATAAAAAATACAAGTAAAATAAGGGGTGCTCGCATCCATCATGCCTAAAGCTAAAGTTTCACAACCTAGTTTATGTTCTAACTAAGGGATAAGTTAAAAAAGAAAAGATAAAATAAAAAGCAATAGAATACTTACTTGTTTAAGATGAAAAGAAAAAGGAAGAAGTAGCGGAAAAATGATGCTCCTTAAAGTGCACCTTTCTCCTAGGAGAATGCCAGTGTGAACAGCTTGAAAAACAAACAAATGATAAGAGAGAAACACTTGAAAAATAGGAAGAAAGCTTTTGAAATCGAAAGTTATAGAGGTTTGCAGAAAAATGAAGAAGATGACCAATTTATTCCAGAAAATGAGCAAGGGACGGGCTGCATGTTTGTTGCTAGCGACGGATAGGACTGAGGGATGTCCTGTCCCTCAAAGAGAAAGACCAAAATGCCCCTCAAAACTAAATTAAGCCTTTTTTTCTCATTTTAATTCATTTTTCTTTGATTTTTTGATGGTTTTCATCGATTTTTTGATCTTTATTTATCTAAAATTAATTTACAACATTATTTACACCCTGTTTATGAACTACACTATTATTTTATAATATTTACACATTTTAATTACTTTTTAACACATGATATCTAAAAGCCTAAAATACCCCTTGAAATTCATCGTGCCCCTCGAAATAAATGATTTTTTGCATTCAGGACCTTTCAGGGTTGAATATTCACGTCATCAAGCTTTCAAAATTCCTACAAAATGAGAATAAAGAAAAATACAATAATATGTACATGCAATGCATGAGACATGCCAACGAATGACTTTTGGCTTTCCAAAGGTGACGGAAGGGCTGCCCGTGGCTTGCTCTTGGTGAGGGACGGTCGTCCCTCACTACTTTTCATAAATAGTGCCTTAATTTTCTTGGTTTTTATGCCTTTGACCTTTCACCTTCTCGGAAGCTTCCATTGGGTATTCTTCTCTCTCTTCCTTTCTTTTTTCTTCTTTTTTTGCCTATTTTTCTTTCAATTATTTATTTTCCTCTTCATTATTCTTACATTTAGACTGGTTAGAAAATTCTATTACCATGACTACTAGACTTTTAAAATTGCACCAACTACTGGATGACTCGAAAACTTGGAAGGATCCTCTTTTGGTTCCCTACTCGATTTTGAGGTTTCTGAGAACTTTCCAGATAGACACTTGTTAACTGCTGCTCTTTGTTACTAGGATCCGAGATTTCATGTGTTCAGGTTTACACACCAGGAGTTGTGTCCTTTATTAAAAGAGTTTGTTGCTTTGGTTGGTGCTAAGTTAGAGCCCAGCACTCTGCCATGCTTGCCTTCTCTTACCATCAACTATCCTAGAGAGGTGGCCTATGCCCTAGGGGTCTTTCCTTCCGAGGTTAGAGGTTTAGTTCCCTATGGGAAGATATTTTTATTGGAGCCACTAATCGATGTCCTAACTAACTTTGATGACATATTCACCTTTCATTTTAGCATGGTATTGCTTTGTTATCTTGCTCGGTGCCTATTGGTATCTGCTAGTGATCCCATGAATGTAGATTATGGGTTATTTAGCATTGTGGATGGCATACTTCAGGGGCGCAACCCATTTCCCCTGATCGTGGCAAAGACCATCGTTGGCCTGGATGTTTTTCATCATAACTCTCCTGTTTAGCTTGGGTGGTCTTCTTCTTTCTTCATAGGCAGTGTTATGCTACTTCACGTATGTCTTTATTTTTAAAGATAGTATGGCTTTTGTGAATTTTCATACTAGCTTTTCTTGTTGAAAAATATGTCTTTTCAGATTTTCATGCATTTTTATGCCTTACTTTTGCCTAAGAAAAATCCAAATCACCCTAGTGGCTTTTTTTTTCAGGTATGGCTTCGTAAGAAGTTATAGTTATTATCAGAGCCTCCTCCTCCTTGATTTAGAGCCACATGTGTCTAGCTCATAAGCTATATTATAATTCGATGTCTGCAACGTGAGTTTTGATCAGTCCAGGATAAGGTTGATTGGCTTGACCGTTCGATAGATGCTGACATTAGGTTTAGGTACACCTAGTTGCTTATTACTTTATGGTCCAAGATGGAGCTTCAGGATGTGTACCTTTATGTGGACTTTTTTGGGCTATTTTTTATGTTACTGCCTATTATGTCCATCAGTTTAGGGACTAATAGGATGTTGTGAGGTGTACCTTAGGCTTTTAGGGAGGCATCCTCACTGCTCACTTCTTGATAGAGTATTATCGGATGATTTAAAATTGACTTCACTTGAGGACATCCAATCTTGCGATTAGTGCTTGTGACTTTACCACCTCTGACTTATACAAGCAGTGGGTCGCTAGTCCAGCTATCGATACCAAACTTTCTCATCTGAGGCACCTGGATAAGAAGATAGACGTGATACTGATAAATTAGATTAGACATTTTCATAGATGATGTTTTTGCTTTTATTGAACATGTGATAAGAATATGCTACTTTCAAATACTTTGATGACATTTATGAATACATGTATGACATTTATTTTTGATTTCAGTATACATGATCAGTATTTGATATTATCCCAATGATACATATTCTTCAATATCAAAATGAAACTTTAGTAGCATCGTAACTCTTGTCATCAATCAGTCCTCTCAGATTTTCTTGATTGACTATTTTCTTTCAGTCTCTAATTTTTGCCCAAGGTACCTTTTTTCAATTTTCATCCTGAAGAGGTGCCCAATTTTAGCAAGGTCACCATTTTTTTTTTGACCCGCAAGGTATTTATTCTCTTCTTTTCTATGAAACCTTTTTAACCTATCAATATTCACAGGTTCTCTGAACTCATTGCCATCATTGTCTGATAAAATGGAAACACCTTTAGACAACAACTTCTTAAGTACAAAAGGTCTTTCCTATGTTGATTTCACCACTTCTGACTCATATAAGTAGTGGATCGCTAGTCCAGCTATTGATAATAGGCTTTCTCACTTGAGGCATTGAATGAGGAGAGAGATGTGATACTTATAGATTAGATTAGATATTTTCATAGATGATGTTTTTGTTTTTATTGAACACGTGATAAGAATATGCTACTTTTAAATACTTTGATGACATTTTTGAATACATGCATGACATTCGTTTTTTTATTTCAATATATATGATCATTATTTGATATTATCCCAATGATACATATTATTCAATCTCGAAATAAAACTTTAGTAGCATCTTAACTCCTATCATCAATCAGCCCTCTCAGGTTTTCTTGATTGATTATTTTCTTTCAGCCTCTAATTTTTATAGAGGATGCCTTTTTATTATTTTCACCCTAGCTAGGCACTCCATTTTAGTAAGGCTATCATTTTTTATTTTTGACCTATAGGGCATTTATGCTCTCCTTTTTGTCTTTTAGTCTTTATCCATAGAACCTTTTTGACCTGTCAACATTCACAGGTTCTCTAAACTCATTTCCATCACTGTCTGATAAAATGGCAGTGTCTTTAGATAATAACTTCTTAAGTACAAAAGATCCTTCCCATGCTGGCTTGAATTTGCCTCGAATGTCTGGAATCCCCGACCTCATCTGCTTGAACACCAAATCTCCTTCTTTCAATGGGTGTTTCCTAACTTTCTTCCTAAAAGAGTGAGCAAGCTTCATTTGATAAGCTTGATTGTGATAGTAAGCCTTTATTTTATCCCCATCTAGCAGGTTAAGTTGTAATAACCTTTGCTTAGCCCATTTGGCTTTCAGTATCTCAGCTTTCAAAACTACTTTAAAAGATTGATGCTCAATCTCTATCTGTAGTATTGCTTCTATTTCGTAGACCAAAGAAAATAGAGTGGCTTCTGTCGATGTTCTAGCTGTGGTCTTATAATCTTATAGTGCGAAGGATAGTTTATCAGTCTAATCTTTATAAGTTCGAATCATTTTGGCCAGAATTATTTTCACATTTTTATCGGCTGCTTCAACTGCTCTGTTTGCTTGAGGTCTATAGGGAAAAGAATTGTGATGTTGAATCTCATACTTGATGAGCATCTATTTGGTTTTACTTGAAAACTGCAACCTATTGTTTGATACCACATGATGAGGTAATCCATATATGTATATCAAATTTTTCTCAATGAACCTAGTTATGTCTTATGCATCCACCTTTTTGAAGGACTTTGCTTCAATCCATTTGGTAAAATAATCAATAGCCATTATTATGAACGTGTGCTCATTTGAAGCAAACAGATGGAGCATCCTTATAATGCCTATTCCTTATACAACGAATGGCCATAGTGATGTGAGATTGCATAATTTCGATATAGGTAGATGTCTCAGGTTTGCATATTGTTTACGTAATTGGCATTCTTTGACATACTTAGAACAATTGATGTCCATTATGAGCCAAAAGAAACCTTTCCTCATAATCTTCTTTGCTAAGGACAAATCGTTCATACGAGCTCCACATACTCCTGCATGTACTTCCTCTATTACATTTCTTGCTTCTTTTTCATCCAAACATCTTAGATGAATCCCATCAAATTGTCTCTTGTAAAGTACTTATTCTATGATAATGAATTGATTAGACAGCTTACAAATTAACCTTTGGTCTTTTTCAATGGCTTTCTTAGGAAACACTAACTTTTTTAGGTAGTTCTGGATGTCATAATACCAAGGTTTTCTATCATTCACCTTGATATCCATGACTTGCTCCTTTTCAAAGCACAACTTATCAGAACTCAAAATTAACACATGCTTTATTATTATCCATTTCGGATTATCCTACATTGATACCAAGGTAGCCAAGGCATTTGCTAATTATTTTTCTTCCCTGGGAATGTATCTAAAAGTATAGACCTCAAATTGACTACTTTAAACCTTGAGGCACCCACAATAGGGCATTAAGCATTATTTTTTCACTAGCTATTCACCCCTTACTTGATAAACTACTAGAGATGAATCTCCAAACACCTTTACGGACTTTGCCCTTATAGCCAGTAAGGCTTCCAACCTAAAAATGCAAGCTTTATATTCTAATTTGTTGTTCATAGCTTTGTATCTTCATTTCTTAGCTAATGGAAACTTATCTCTTTCTGGGGTAACCAAAATTACTCATACTCTTACTCCTTTGTTATTTATAGCTTCATCAAAGTACATATGCCAACCTTGAATTGTTATTACTGCAATGTTTTTATTAGGGAATTCATAGGTCATCTCTTCATCCTTTAACGATTAGTCGGCCTGGAATTCTGCCACCGTTATTCCTTTGATGATATTCTTAGTGATGTACTCTATGTTGAATTTTTACAGGAGAATCAACCATCTTGCCATCTTTTCTAACAACAAAGGTGTTTCCTGCAAGTACTTAAGGGAATTCTGCTTAGCCATTGCTTGCATCCTATAGGAATGAAAGAGAAAATCTTCTCGACTTTTATATATTTTGCCTCATAAGGGAGAAACTTCTTACTGAGGTAGTATACCATATACTCAATCCTAAAGTGATCTTTTTGAGCCATTATCGCCCCTACTGAACTATATTCTATAGCTAGATACAAAATCAAAGGCTTAACTACTTGAGACAATCTCAACATAGGGGGATGTAAAAAATATTTCGTAATGGTATCGGATGATTTTTGATAGTCCTCATTCCAAACTACTAGCTGATCATTCCTGAGTAGCTTAAGTATCGATTCATAGATCGATGTCAACTTAGCAATGAATCTACTTATGTATTGGATCTTACCTAAGAACCCTCTAACTTTTTTTTATCTTTCTAGGCATTGGCATCTCTCTAATGATTCTTACCTTGTTAGGATCTACCTCTATACCTCTCTGGTTTACCACATGATCCAAAAGCTTTCCTGAAGTAACTCTAAAGATGCACCTTTTTGGATTGAGGCGAAGATTATAATTACTGATCCTCTGAAAAAACTTTTCTAATGCCTAAAAATGACCTTCTTTGGTAGTTGACTTGATCATCATGTCATCCACGTATACCTCTACTCCCTTATGGATCAGGTCATCCAATATCTTAGTTACCATCCTCTGATAAGTGGTACCTGTATTTTTAAGTCCAATAGGCATGACACGATAAGCATATGTCTCCCATTCAGTTATGAAAGCCATTTTAAGCTGATCTACTATCTTGTTTAGAATCTGATTATACCTGGCATATTCATCCATATAATTGTACATGGCGTAAGTTGCTGCACTATTGACCATAACATCTATGTGAGGTAGGGAGAAATCATCTTTAGGGCACTCCTTGTTCAGATCTCTATAGTCTACGCAGACCCTGACTTTTTCATCCTTTTTTGCTATAGGAATTACTTTTGCTCACCATGTGGGGCATTGGACTTTCACTAAGCACTTAGCCTCTATTTTCTTTCTAACCTCATCTTTAACCTTTTTGGCCCATTCAGGCCTAAGCCTTCTGCTTTTGGTTAACTGGCTCATACCCAAAATATGTTGGAATGGTGTGTTCAATGACTTTTTGATCCATTCTTGGCATGTGAAGGTAGGTCCAGGCAAAGACTTTTTCATATTTTTTCTATATTTTCTTAAATTTTTCTCTTTTTAGGAGTTATATCTAATGCTAATAAAATTTCTTTTGGATATTTTTTTGTTTCGAGATTAAATGAACACCTGTTTGTTGAGTTAATATTTAATATGAATATTTTATGATCATGATCATTCATATTGAAATCAGAAGAAACATCACACAATTAAGTAAAATTGTTCATCTCATTAATATAATCAAAAGAGCAAACATTATTCTCATAAAAACCTCAGGAGCATTAACAATATCAATACAAATATCTTTTTTAATATTGTCAACATCGGATGTCTCTCCAACCTGTGGATTAGCCTTGGGTGGTTCCTCTATCTGCATCTTCTCCTTGCCTTTCAGCTGAGTAGCAAAAAACTTTTCTATCATAACCTCCTCTAGTGCTTCTTTATCCCAACCAAAATGGTGAGAATCTATAACACCCTTACTATAATAGACCTACATATTTAAGTGATTAAGTCGGATTTTTTTTAAATCATATACTAAATCTTAATTTGTGATATCTCACATTGGTTGGAGAGGAGAACGAAACATTTCTTATAAGGATGTGGATGCCTATCCCTTGCAGATGCATTTTAAAATTGTGTGGGTGACACATTGCCTAAAGTGCACGTGGCGCAAATGGGACAATATCTTCAAGCGACCATTCTGGGAACATTATAGATGGTATCAGGGCCAGGGGGTTGGACCGGTGTGCCTAGCTAAGAAGTCTTACTGGTGTGCCCACCACTACAAAAAAACTGTCAATTAGCGATAGAAAATTCCATCGCTAAAAAAAATTAGCGACGCCGTGACGCATTGTTGCTAAAGGCCCAGTCGCTAATTCAGCGACGAAAATTTCGTCGCTAATTTATTTGTGTCGTCGCTAATTTATGTTTCATAATTAATCGCGGTATTATAATAATAATTTTTAGTGACTGCAATTTCCGTCGCTAATTTCATTGCTAAATAAATTCTTAAATTAGTCGAGACAAATATAATAATTATTGTTAGCGACAAAATTTTTGTCACTAAATCCGTCGCTAATAAATATTCATAAATTACAAATAAAAATGAAAATTAACTATGCAAATTAACATTGTGAATAATGCAAATTTCGTCGCAATTCATTTACAATATTTTATTATTATTATTATTATTATTATTATTATTATTATTATTATTATAACATAATTTAATTTATATAAATAAAATTTCTCAAATATTATTAATTTAAAAAATATAATATCATAAAAATAAATTAAATTGTACAGTACTTAACAAATAATTATAAAAAAATTCAAACTAAATAATACTACTAACAAATTTTTATACAATATGCTACAAAAAAAGAACTTTGTAGTCTTCATCATTCTTCACAAGTAGCAACCAAGCATTTGCCTTCTTGTTCTAATAGACCTGAATGCATTATAAAAAACTGGAAACAAGAATTTTCGCACTTTCTACCATACATCACTACATATGAGTCTTAAAGTACACAAACTACTTCTAATTAGTTATTAAATTTATTGTTGTCAAGAGGTTGATCCCTTAGTGAGATTGAAAGATTTATAACCAGTCATTTTTCATCCCAAAAGATATATGACATTCAATTGAGATATATGGCCTAACTATATATTAATTTAGTTATTAAATTTATTGTTGGCATGGAATTGCAAAATATTTTTTAGCAAAAAACAGAACATACTTGAAGAAATTCTTCAGGTTTGGATAACAGTAATTGAGGACTTTTAGCAATAACACGTCCCAAGTTCTTTTTTTAACACCTAACACTCCGAAATTCTCCACCATCACCTTCAGCTTGCAAGTTGAACATCCCGGTATATGAGGCCAGTTTTTGATTGCTTTGTCAATGCTCATTTTTGGTACCTGATGTAAAACATAATTGCCTAATTCATGTCCTAGTAGCATATAAGACAAATTAACAATACAAATAAGGATGTAAAGCACCAGTTCTGCTAAAATCTCAATAAAATTATGCCTATGTGAGAGGTTGCAAGATAAAAGAGTGATAGATGTCAGGTAAAACCTAAAAGGTATTGCAACCACCATTGTATTTTCAAGATATAAAGCGGTACCCTAAATCAGTTTAGTGTTTGATTATGTGTATACAAGTTATCTTCCCCTCTACCAAAGTGATGATGTCAGATATAATTATTGTCAACCATAAAGCACTTTGGAAATAGAGTACCTTCTCCATATCACACATGGAAAAAATCTCCTTCTAATTATCTTGAATGCTCCTCGAAAGAATCCATTGATATTTTACTAGCATTTTAGCTAAATCTTCATCACTAGCACCAACCTGAGTATGACGCATTACAAGACTCATGACAGGCAGGAACGAATTAACAAAACAGAACCATCCAATAAAACTTACACTTTTCACCCACCAAATCAAAGAAAAAAAGGGAAATAAAATAGAAAGAAGCAAGAGATAAAGAAGAATAGTTTCAGATTGACAAGTTACCTTCTCAAAAGCCAAAAGTTTTCTTTTAATACCATTTACACCGCATAAGATAATGGGAGGGAATAAAAGGAATATGCTACCCATACGTTCCACCATAGGCTTCAAATGTTCATCCAAGGACAGCAAAAGAATACGTGGAAATGATTCAACTAAATATCGAAAAGAGGCATCCTAAGTGCCAAGTACATCTAAACCTCCACGTTTTGCTTCAATCTACACTATAAAAAGGGGGTTCTTCTAACAACATGAAAACATATCAAATTTTAAAAACAACAAGACTAATAGGATTCCTGATGTTAATAATTAACACTTAAAAGGTATAAGTAAAAAATCATATTAATTAACAGAATAAATTATTTAATAATTATTATACTTTTCTAAGTTCTAACTCAAATAAATATAAAGTAATTTCTAATTTATGCTTTCTGCCAAAAAATATTTATGTCAATTTGATAAATATGAAAAACTGTTGTCTAAAAAGAAAAAAGCTAAAAAATAAGTAACTTATGTCATTAGTATATAAAAGAGAGAATTTTGTTTATTTAACTCTAAGATAATTTAATTTATAATCTTAATTAATATATTTTCAGAATATTTAAAAGCGTAAGTGCTATTTTACTTTAACCTTTAATGTGAAATATAATTCTATAAGTTTATATAATAGAATAATACTTACACAGCCAGCAATATTAGCACTCTTCTCTTTTCCTATATTTGATTGGCTACCAATACCCTTTAAGAGCTTTTTATAGCCATTCATCCAACTTCTTCTTCACGCCCAATACAACCATTTTATTTTATCTAATTAATAACTAAGCACCATTATTATTTCAAAAAAAAAGAAACTAAGTACCATTATCATACATACACATACTAATTAATTAATTAACTAACTAATACTACAATATTTCTATAAATTAATTAATCATTTACCTAGACCCAACCACATAGCTTCAACCGCTTCAAGCTGTCGGTCTTTCTTAGGACGACCACAATTCCTCATGCCATCACTTTATAAAAACCCCAATCCTTACGCTTTTGCAATCTTTATATATCACAGGATGTATCAACTCAAATAACTGTAAGTATAACACTAAAATGAAAACTTTACATACATGAGGAACAGAGGCTCTTATGACTTTGAAATGTTTGAAGCCATTTTGCACACCGAAATGTTTACTGCACACCAAAATGTTTACTACTCCACATCAATCAAGAACTTGTGAATAGACAATAATCCACTGCAAAGGGTAGGGTTGCACAAATTGAAACAACCAATAGAACTGAAGACAGTGCTTAAATTATGGTTAAACAACTATAAAAAATTATATTTATGCTAAATAATTTAATACTTTCAAGTTCTTAAAGCTTAGAACTAAGGTTAAATTATGCATAAACCACAAATATGAAGAATCAAACACTAGTGCTAATTAATAAAGAAGAACAATTATGGAGAAGAACAAAAAAAAACTTAAAGAACATAACCAACGGTAAAAAAATGAAGAATACAAATTGAACCGTGTTTGTCTTTTAGCTAGGAACTGATTCATTTTTCAAACTAGACAGACCCATCAAAGCAACCAAACAGTTCGGGAAGAAAAGCCAAGAAGTTGCTGACTAGAAAGTTTATTAATCATCTTAAAAGCATTAAAATCTAATAATAGATGTGAAATATCCATTAATTATTGAATGAAAGAGCGACAAAACAACCAGAATGAGCATTTAAGATAATCTCGATCAAGAAGATAAATTCTGGGTATTGGAAATCAAAGAAACGAAAAGCAATGCAAAGTAAAAATGTTACTTTTTTTTCCCTGCTTCAGCGAGAGCAACACAGTTGTAAACTTCACGTTAGTTTCCTTTTTGCTTGATCTCCTAGATTTATATAAACAAACAGTTGTTCATCAGCAATGTAAAGCAAACTAACAAACCACTCAGGCAAACAATATCAATGAGTAACAATAGGTTCAAAATTAAGATTCAAAATAACAAAATCAGTGATAACAATTGCGATCCAAACCCTAGAAGGAAGACAAACTAAATGGAATACTGATTAAGCAAACCGCAACACAAGTCAAAACAAAAATAATGCAGAGAAGCGATTGAGGATAGGAAGCCTACCTCTTTCTCTGCCTAAAAGAACTCACCCTCTCCCTTCTTTTTCTTCTTTTCAACTTGCTTGGCAAAGTATTTGTCATCAAATTTCTCAACATTTACTAAAAGTACAAAGAGATAAAGAGTAAAGACCTGAGCTTGGTGGGCTTAGGCTTGCGCTTGTTAGGCAGAGGCTTCTTGACGTCGATCGAGTAGAACTTCGGCAGCTTCTCAGCCGTAGTAGCAGACTTTGGCTTGGGGTCGTGTTTAGGGAAAACGCCGCCGTTTTTGGCCTTGATTGCCCACAAACCCCTCTTGTGATACATCTTAGACCTAGAGTATTTTCTGACTCCTCGAACTAAATCGAGATTCCTTGTCACCTTCGGCGTCTTCCTTGGAGCCATTGCTTGCGGTTAGTGTTTTTACTCGTCTTTGTGTTCCATCTCTCTCTCTCTCTCTCACTCTGAACCCATAATATGAAGGAGTGATATGAACCCTAAAAACCTTGAATAAGATATGCGGGTTGTAGGCTTGGGTTAGACTAGATCTATTTTTAAAAAAAAGTGTCTCCCGTTCTTAATATATGACAAATTATAAATCATAAAAATTACAAAATGAAATGTAACAATATATTCATATAAATATAAAAATGTACCAATTAGATTCAAAAATTAATTAATTTAAAAGAAAGTTCAATAATGCTTGGCTTATAAATTGACCTTTTGGGGTTTGTAACAATTATTATTAGTTTTCTCAATAAATTAAATTATTATTTATTTTGAAACTAATAAATTAAATTATTAATTTAATTAATAAATAAATATATTAATTTTTTTAGCCAATAAATATGATACCTGCCATGTAGAGGACACATAGTGTTAAAGAAAAGAGAGATGCATTTGGGATCAATATTTTGATCAATCCAGTAGGCCTAAGTCTTGAGACTCTTCTCGAATGCTATATGCCGTTTGATTTCATTATACTCTATGTCCCCTTTATCGAACGATCCTCGCCTTTTTTGTTAATCAAAAATAAATATTTTAATTCATAATATTAATAAAAAGGAATTAAGAAATAATATTACCCTAATAATTTTTTTTCTTTTAAAAATATATTTCTAAATTTGTTAGACTAAATATATTTTTAAAATTTAATTATGGTTTAAATATACATCAATTTCACACTTATAACTTTTTATGTAAATATGCTATTCTAGACAATAAAAATATAGTATAAATCTAGCATTTCATAAATAAAAGATATATTTTTTTATTGAAATCTAATACTGATATTGACGAATCTAACAAAAATCGTCGGAGACTTTCTTTCTCCGATTTGTCAGTCGCCGGCGAGTGAGGAGCGATGGCGAAGATCAGAAGAATTGCCTCGCCATAGGGAGTTGTCCGGTGGTAGTAACTTCACCGTCTGCCGTTGCGACTCACC
>CM075810.1:28901825-29134021 GCA_037975025.1 Excoecaria agallocha | reverse complement strand
TTATTTATTCCTTTTATAATCGTATATAATAAATTAGTAAAATTATAAAAACAAAATAAAAACAAAATTTGATATTACCATCTGTCATGTTGAAGATTTTTGCTCTAACAAAAACGGTATAATTTTGTGCTGAATGGATTGTTTATTCCTTTTATAATCGTATATAATAAATTAGTAAATTATAAAAACAAAATTTGATATTATCGATTGTCATGTTGAAGATTTTGGTTCTAACGAAAACGGTATAATTTTGTGCTGAATTGTTTATTTCTTTTATAAGCGTATATAATAAACTAGTAAAGCTATATAAAAAAAATAAAAATAAAATCTGATATTACCAATTGTCATCATGAAGATTTTGCCTCTAACAAATACGGTATGATTTTGTACTGTATTGTTTATTGCTTTTATAGGGCATATATAATAAATTAGTCAAACAATAAAAAACAAGTAAAAACAAAATCTGATATTTAGATGCTTAACAAGAGGCCGAATATTAAAGATTCTAGATGAACATGTAAAAATCATAAAAGGTATGCATTCCATGGCATTTTTCTTCTTCTTCTTTCTGGTTCATGTAAATAGTAGTTTATTTGTAAAAAGTTAGTGTTATACTCTTAAAATAATTGTGGATGTTTGATTTTAAGGTGCACATGAATATTTAGTTGTATACCACATTATGACAGTACGTATAAATAAGATGCGATCTTCTTTTGCTAGTTTATTTGTTATTTAATCAACCGGCTTTTGTTACTAATTAAAATTAAGCAATAAACAATGGAATTTTCATCTCTAAAATATAAAATAACTGCTGGATGTCCAAGCTATAAAAAATAAATTCTAACTTTTTCTAATTAAATAAATTGCAAATAAAACAAGAAAGAATCAAATCCACATAAATTAGTACCAATTTAATTTGAAGTAACCATAATCGATAATACATAAAAAAAAAAAAAGATATGAGCCATAAGATGGGCTTATTAAAAGTCAACTGAAAAGATCCAATATCAAAAGCCAAAAATTCACTGTCAAAAGGCTATAGCTAGACTACAATTAGGCTACAGTTCAAGACTTTGACTCTATAAACAGAGCAAGTTTTTCCATACTGCACACATCTGATCTCTCTCTAGCTATCTCTCTACATATTTTCTCTAGATATTCCAATAGCTAATTTGAGCATCAAAGCACTAATGCTCGATCTAACCAGGCTAGTCTCCATTTGCAGGTTTTCAAAGTCTCATCCGATCGGATGCCATACATCCAATCCAAATACTGTCCATCTTGTTGAAGTGAACTCTTTCCTTTCCCGATTAATTATCTCTCTTTTTACTCTGAAATTTTAATATTTATCATTTAGCCCTTGTTTGGATGGAGGTAGATGGGAGTAGATGGGAGTAACTCAATTACTCTGTTTGTTTTGTAAAAATTACAGAGTAGATGAGAGTAACTATTTACTCTATATCTCTAAGAAAAGTAACTCCCAATTTGGGAGTAGATGGAAGTAAGTCACAAGGAAAAAATATAATAAACTATGAAATGTCAAAATTATCCCTATCCATTGTTCACTCTCTCTTTCACTCTCCTATCGTTCACTTTCTCTTTCGATTCCATCACACAGATCTGCGACGAAATTGAGATGGACAACAACAAAACGATAAATATAACTCAATCATTTGGCGGGTTAATATATACATTCCAGTAATATTTTTTAATACCTTTACCCACCAGCAGGTTAATGTTAATAATGGAGTTTGAGTTGAATTGGAAGTCTGTTGTCGACATAACATCTTAAAGAACTCGGGTGAGCATGTATCGTGCTCGAGAGATCAAGAATTATGCTCGGGAGAGCAAAAATTGTGCTCAGGAGAGCACTTTTTATGCATGGGAGAGCAAAAATTATGCTCAGAAGTGCAATAATTGTGCTTGGGAGAGCACTTTTCATGCTCGGGAGAGCACTCTCCTCCTAGACTCCATGATCACCATCCTTTGATAGTTTAATATATACATTTAAGTAATATTTTTTAATACATTAACCCACAAACAGGTTAATGTTAATAATGGTCGTATCAATCCTTTGGTGGGTTAATATATGCATTTGAGTAGTAATAGATAGAGAGGATAATATTAAGTGGGGTTAGTTAGCAAATTTATTTATGAGGAATCATGTGTTGTTGAAATTAGCTATTGAAAAATAACATAAGGGTATATATATATATATATATATATATATATATATATATATATATATATATATATATATATATATATATACTATATATATATATACTATATATATATATATATTCTTTTAGAATTTATAAATAAGTTACTCTCATCTACTCTCTTTATTTTAAACCTATCAAATAAGAGAGGGTAGATGAGAGTAAATTCTAGGGCTTTTTACAAAAATATACAAAAATAAATAAAAAAAACAAAAAATACAATACTCCCATAATTTTTTCATTAATACAATTTTTAATATCAAAAATACAATTTATCTTTTCAAAAATATAACTTTTTATTTCTATTCTCATTTCACACAATTCCCTAGTTTTTTGAGTCTCCTCTATCCTATAACCTCCACTTCCAGCTTCTCCGATAACCGGTGACTCTTCGTTATTGATTTGGAGACCAAACATCCTCTTCGTCTATAAAGATTTTGAGACCACCAACGTTATTCTTTGAAATCATCTTTGAAGATTTTGAGACCACCGGCATTACTTTTCTCCTTCTGAGATTGGATTCTTAATCTCTCCCCCCTCTCTCTTTGCTCAACTTTTTATTTATTTTATTTTCGTTTTTCTGTGATTAGTTTTGAATTTTTTCGATCCGAATCAATTTTGGGAGTTCAATTGCTGAGTTGTCTAAAGAGATGGGGAATTGTTGCTCGGATGAGGCTGGTGGTAGTTTAGCCGTCGAAGGCACTGGCGCTGCTTCTTCCAGTGGGATTGCTAATGACGCCATCGACTGCTTCCTTAAGTCTCGTGGCTTTCACGGCATCTTAATTTTTTGAAATCGAGGTACTTGCTTTCTTTATTTTGTTGATGTCTAATTTGGTCCATAAGCTTAGATGAGGTTTTTCATGGATTAGTTTAATTTGATTTTATCCAAAGCTATGTTTTGTCAAAATTCTACTAATGGGGGGATATTTTAGAGTTTAAGAAAGTTCAAATTGGTTCAATTTATGATATTATGTGAAATCAATTTGGAAGAGTTATGTTGCTTTTCTATTACTTTTTAAGCTAATTTCAGCGTTGTTTAATCTTTGAATCTAACAAATTATACACAACCATACTAGTTGAGCAGATTTTTTGCATGGTCATACAATGGAATTTGGAATGATTATCTATTTAACAAGGCATATTCATTATATAAGCATGAGGAATTTTCTACTCTTCTTCTTTTATTTCAAACAACATTATATCAAATACTATTGTTCTAGCATCTCAAATTTTTAAGTTAACGCCTAGAATCACTCTTTTAACTTGATAAAAGTGGTTTTCCTTAAGTTAAATTTGATGCATTTAGTAGAGTAGGATTAGAATGATGGAGAATGTTGGGCTCAGTGAGTAGTTATATAAAAAGAATGTCACACTTTGTACTAGAAAAGATTTATTTGCTGTTGATAAATTTATCAGTTAGCTTCTGCACTTCAATTTCCCTTTGGCTTCGTCTTCAGTTTTTTGTATTGGCTTCCCCCTTTAAAATTTCTATGACTGCATTTATCATTTTCTGCTACAAACCTGCGTGATCGAGATATGCTTTCTAAGGTTTGTTCCCTAACTCTAGAAGTAGTTCGGTTCCTTTTTTTTTCCTTTTGGCTCTGATGAATCTAATAATTAACTTCTAGCTTTAAAATAAAAAAGTTGCTTAAGTTGTTAATTATTTTTACGCAGCCTTATAGTTTTCCATACAAACTTATGTTCTTATGCTTGCCTATTATACACAGGTACATCTTATTTGAATGTACTGATCTTTGTGATAATTTTAAACCTAAAAAGGAATTATAAATAAAGAAAAGTTGAATGTTAGCTCATTGATGTTATAATATTAATAAAAATAAAATAGGAGATGCTAGTTTCAACTTAAAGGTCACAAGACAGACTAAGCGAAATCCGAAATCATAGTGCAATTGAAATACCGAGTTATGATTCTCAAGTCTCCAAAAAACAAAAGGCAAATATTATTTTATTTTTCTTTACTATATACATTTGCTAATTGTGAATTATGATTATAATTATGATTCTAATTGTGTGTCCTTACTGTATATACCGTGTGTACATGATGTATACACAATGTGTACTAGCTATATACACTGTATGTATTAGCTATATATACCGTGTATACTTGATATATGCACAGTGTGTATTTACTGTATGCACCATATGTACTTGTTGTAATATACACAATATATATATGTTATATACATTGTGTGTACATACTGTATACATTGTGTGTACTAGATGTATACACAGTGTGTACATACTGTATACACCATGTGTACATCATGTATATACCGTATGTACATCATGTATACATAGCGTGTACTAGCTGTATACACAGTGTGTACATACTGTATACACCATGTGTACATCATGTATATACTATATGTACATCATTTACTAGATGTATACATAATGTGTACATCATGTATATATCGTGTGTACATCATATACTAGATGTATACATAATGTGTATGTCATGTATACATAGTGTATACTAGCTATATACACAATGTGTATATACTGTATACACCATGTATACACTATGTGTACATCATGTATACATAGTGTGTACTAGTTATATATACAGTGTGTACATCATTTATGCATAGTGTGTATTAGCTGTATACATGTTGTATACTGTGTGTATACTATGAATATATTTTCAGTACACTGTGCGTGTACTTGATGTATAATATTTGTGTACTTCTTGCATATTGTGTGTGTGCTTATTAGGTCTAGATATCTTATCTTGATTATGTTTAATATAGATTTATTGGTAGGACTGTTTCTCCAATTTTAATAAACTGACCAACCCGACCAACCCAAACCGATCAAACTAAGAAAAAATGATTTAGGTGGGTTGAGTGGTCGGGTTGGGTAATTTCTTCAGTTCTAAATGAAAAACGATCTGGTTACTTTATAATCTATCGGTTTATCGCCTAAACCAACCATTTTTTTCTTCTCTCCATCTCTTTTTCTCTCATCATGCCCTAGACTCTCCTCAGCTCATCCCTGCTAACTTCCATCTCATGCCCTTATCTCCCACATCTAAATCACAATCCACCAGATGAAAGAATCGAGTTCCTAAAAGTCTTGAGAGGTTCAGAGCCAAAGGGAGTCATACTTAGCGAAAACAACATAAATTGTAGCTGCAACAATTGTGGTGATTTTGCCATAGGATTTTTAAAGAGAGTAGACACTTGTGGAAGTTTTTGGATTCAACATGCTCAGCTTTTAAAGGCCGAAAAAGTGAAGAACGGAGGGTGATGGAAGGAGAGGCAGCAAGAGCACTAACAAATCACAGAGAGATGAATGAAGGGAAAGAGAAATGATGTGAAAGGATGAGAAATGTTGGGTATGTATGTAAGGTTTTAGGAGAAGATGCCATTGATGGAGGTAGAGCTCTGTTAAGAAAGTATGATAATAATTGGGAGATGAGAGTGGAGGACAAAAATAGGTGTGTGGGTTTGTATGTCGATCTATTAATCTATTGATTAAGCTTGTGATTGTTGGCGACTATGGCACAGGTACGAGTTTAAATCCTTCTGCTACTTCTAGTTAATTTTCATTCTATCTTTGTGTGAAGTGTTAGTTTTAGTTGATTTTCTTAAAGCAATTAAAAGAAAAAACATACTCCAACCCATATTTGTATATTTCTGCAATTTTAAGTTTGAAAGGAATCATGATTATATCTGATTATGAGAGGATTTGAACTGGCAAAAAACTAAAAAAAAATTATATAGTTAACTCTATATATCAGTGTTCTTTGTAATTTGAAAAAAATGAAGAATGCAGCTCCTTTAAAGTCCTAGGAAGATAATCAATAACTGTAGTGGGAGAATCAGAGTTAGAAAGAGATTCATCACTTCTAACTCTCACTCAACCGTGCATCAGAAAACATTCACCGTCAAATTTTCAATCAACTCAACTAAATAATGGTCAAATGCTCATGGCTAATTTAAATATGAGCATTGCATTCCAATTTCATATATATCACTAGCATGCAATAGCCATGAATGGCTCCTAAGTTATGCTCATTTCAATGTATTATAGGAATACACTTTGATGAACTATATAGGAACTTGCCTTATATTAGAGTCTTAAAGCCTGACTATTACAATTTCTTGTACTACATCTTTCTTTTTATTTTGTTTTATTCTTCATGCATGATTCTCCAATGTTAATACAAGCACAACAATATTTAATATTGAGGTTTTTAGGTGCACCTGCTGTTCTTCTTTTGGTGACAAGTCTAGTTTATTAATTTAATTAGAACTACTTAAACTAGTATTAATAATTCACTCTGGATTATTATAGGATGATGGTCAATTCCTCACATGTTAGAACTAACTTTTGGATTATTGTAGTATGATGGCAACTATATAAAGCTGCCCTAGGAAGTGATTTTGTAATTACCAGGGTTACATTTTGAGATAATTCATCAATAATCGTACAAGTAATTTTACTTTTATAGCCATGGTCTAGAAACTTCAAATTCAACTGACCAAAGTAATTGATTTGAATTCTTTCTTAGAGGTAATCTCACGACATTTGTGATTTGGATTCTTCTTATAGCCAATAATTATTTGCTGGCATTTGTCTGTGTTTGTTTCTATAGAATTGATCATTGTCTGAATTTTTTAATGTTCTGTTAAAGCTTTTATGGTTGAACTAATGCTTTTCCCTATCATATACTAATATTATAAATTTGTGCCCAACATATCTGCTCTTTTCCTTTTGGCATGTTATCAAATTAATGCTAATAGAAAGTTTCTTACTTACCTTTATTCAATGCTCATGCTATTTTATTTTTTTCATCTCTTTTTCTTGTTCTTTTCTGTTGCTCGAAACTTTTTACTGATCATGAATAGCCAATAGGTGTCATTTGTTATCTCAACTTTCTATTTCTAGGGGATTGCTTACTGTTCTTTTGTGGAATTGTGTACTAGTTGTTTTGCATTTTGCAGGGAAGGAATCTCATGTTCCTTATCGAGACTTAAAACTTACCCGTCTTTTGCAGTCTTCCTTGAGTGGGCATGGACATGTTTCGGTAAGTTCTAGTTAATTATTGTGTTTCAATCAAAAAATGGCTCAATGGAATGCAATCTTTATATATATATATATATATATATATGCAATACATTTAGGCAATTGAGATTGAAACCCTATAGATTGGATTTTATTAGCATAATTTTCATTTTCTCATGAAGTGCATAAAGTAAATTCTTTTGATTTCTTATTAGGAGTATGAAGTAAATGCCCTGTATCCTAGTCAATTGCTCTTTTTGTATCAGAACAAATACAAACCAACAAATATATGTTTGATCAACATTTTCAAGATTAGAAAACAACTAAAGTTACTGTTCTGTTTCTCTTGAAAATTGTCACTCTAAGAAATACCTATTACATATACAAACATTTTTTTTTATATAAATGTAAAGTATTTAGCTGAAACTTATGAAGAAATTCAATTCGGGAGTGATCGAAATCAAGATACATTAGCACCTGTTAGCATTTTTGTGCTAAATATATTTCATCATATCTTGTAATTATTTTTTTTAATATTTGACTGATAATATTATATTTCAGTACAATGCTTGTATATAAATTTTAATATTTATTAGTGTTAAATATAGTATATAATATTTTAAATTTAGTAAAATTTATAATTTAATGTAATTATTATTTTGTTTATTATTTTATTTTATAAGTTAAATTTTGAAAAACAAATTGATGAATATAGTAGTTAATTTACTTCAAACCATATTCAAACCGTTTCAAACCGTTTTAAAACCACCCCAAACCATTGTAAACTACAATAAAAAAATGCCCCCAAACCATCTCAAACCACCTATATTAGTTTGGATTGGGTTTTTTTTTTAACCCAACCCAACTCATGAACAGCCCTATTGATTGGTTTATGTAATTGCTCTTGCATATTTTTGTTTAGAGATTCAAATTGAGGCAAGTTTTATATTAATCTCTGGGTTTCAGGATTTCATAGGGGACTATCACTTTAAGAGCAAAACACTTCAAAATGAGCATTGCCCAGAAGGTTTATGTAAAAGCTTCAATGTTTGCTTTATATGTCAAAAAGGAGCTCAATTCATGGCCCGAATAGAGCACCAAAACAAAGTAGTGGCTGACTCTATTAGAAGCAGGTGACAATTGCCGACACAAAATGGATGAAAGAAGCTCTGAAGCAATTTTCAGCATGGTTACACATAAAGATGTAAACTACAAATATGGAAATCCTGCAATTTAGATAGATTTGTTGTGTGCATTAAGAAAATTTCGTGCTAGTAGATCCTTGATAGTTGATACACTGACTTTCTTCAACATGGCAACAGATTAGTTTCATAATTTTAGGATCTTAGCTATTTTATTTTTGTAAGTTCTCAAATCTTGCCCATTTTACTGACCAAGTGCATTTAAATTTTTGTTCACTTGCCCCAATACTTACAAATTTTCATTCAGGTATCATGTTAATAAAAATTAGGCTATTAAAATCCTTGCTTTTTGCAATAATTAAATATTTGAATATTAAAAAGAAAAGAAGTTAAATACAATTCCTCTTTTGTTCAATTAACTTTCTATGTAAATATTCCCATTTACACCAGGTACTTAATTCTTTAATTTCATATTATTTCTTCGTTGTGGTATGCCATTTAAACAGAGATAAAATTAGCAACTATTTCCAGATATGTAAGGGTGATGACCGATACAAGAGTTTTCTTTTTTAATTAGATTGGAATTAAATGAGTTACCAATATACTTTTTCCACTAAGAAATAAAACTACAGAGTATAAGCATAACATTTAATATAATACATGATGCCCATATGCCATTCATTCCAGGCAAATCCAAATACAAATACTGAATTTAGAATGCCACAAGGAACCACAAAAGAAAATTTTCAAGCCATAAAAGCTTCACCTGGGATAGTTTTCCAATGTGCTCTGTTGTCGAAAACCCAAAAATTAACTTAAATTAAAAATAAAAATAATGAACTTCATTGATACCGTAAAACAACAATGCTAAAGTCTTTAAAGCTGAACCTGCACCGATTCAATCGTTATCTTAGAACAAAGGGAGCAAACCAACTGCACTCTACCATTTTTCACAGCAATTGCTGAATTTTCAGCCTTTAGTATTAATTAGCTTATCAAACAAGCTCAAAGTTTCATCCATATCATTAGAAACAATTCGATCTTGAGAAATAGATTCCAGTTGCTTCAATCTATCGAGACACTACAATACTATATTATCTCGAGCATTGCCCTCTCCTGAAACAAAAGTCACAATCCTTGCAAATGGTATATTCATGAAATTTCTTCGTAAGAGAATTTCTCATTAGCAAAAATTCCAAGTACAGTTGGTACTTTATCATGCATATTTATCACTCTTAGAACCTTAACTCCAAGTTCATTGCATTATTCTTTAAACTTCAGATTTCCCACCCGAGGCCCCGAGAAAGAGTAAACTGTGATAGGAATTTTATTAGTCTTTACTTCTCTACTGACATCCATGTAATTAAGCTTCATCTCTGCAATATCATAAGCACTTATTATAGCCAAAGCTGAGCCTAGGTTATGTCCCGTGATGGTAATACTAATTTCTTCATCTCTATAATAGTCAATTAGCCGCTTAATCTAAGCAAAAACTTGTTCACCAGCTGAAAATGTACAATACTTACAAGAATTTTCTTTCTTGGCATATAAATCGTAAAATCTTAACTCTATCTTAATGGATGGATTGTCGATGAAATTAGCAGAGCAAAGGATGTCTTTGAGATCATATATCCATTCAAGATAAGTGACTATGCCTCTTCATGTAACCACAATATCACGACGACCCAACCATTTAATCTCCTCTTCATCGGTGGCAACGGCGACATAACCCATCCAATTATCATGCAAGCTCCATACTCTACTTAGCTTGGATTTCTGAAAGAAATTTGGAAGGTTTATATTTGAAGTGGCGTAGAGATAGCTGCTTATTTGGTATCCATGGTTTTTCATGTCCAGCTTCTTGAAGAAATGAACTACTTGGTATTTACAGGTTCCACAATACTTAGAGTGAGCATCAAAATCGAAAGAATCGTAGCAGGCTTGTGCAAATTCTCCATAATGGATTATTTCTTTCTAGAGATGCTATCTACTCTGAGGAATTAATTATCGATGGAAAGATGACAAAAGATCGTCGGAGAAAGAAAAATATGCCAATGACGGTGGAATGAGAAGATAAGGGTTGGGAAGGACAATTTTTGTTTAAAAAAATGTTGTATTTTTGAAAATAAAAATTTAAAAAGGAAGATATAGGAAAGATTATAAAGGGGATTCTATTTTTTGAAAAAAATGATAAAAACTTGGTATTTGGGGTAATTTTCTCTAAATTCTATCTACTCTATCCTCACTTACTCTTATCTACTCTACTCTCACTTAATTCCATCTACTCTCATCCAAACAGAGGCTTATGATATGTTTGGTAAGATGGATTGTAATGTAATGTAATCCAAAGTGTAATTAATCATTTGTTTATTAACATAAATTTTTAACAATGTAATGTAATCATTTTTACAAATATATTTGTGAATATATTTACTAATGTATTCTCAAATCATTTAATTTTGTTCTGTATTTCTCATTACATTATTTTTGCGAGTTCAAAAATTTTACAAATTATTTTTAACATAACATTGGAGTGTTGATGTTAATTTTTTATTTTAATGAATTAATACATTTATAACATGAATTAATTTATTTTAATGCTGGTTTTAACATGATCAGGATGAATAATATCGTTCGAGGGTCGTCGAAAACTTTAGAATTTTTATTACACCACTGGAAAGTATTATTCATAATGAGTATGGTAATATAATTTTGAGGTAAAAATGAATTCATTTAGGCCACCAAAAGTCAAAAATAAAAATAAGTAGTAGAATCGTAAAGAGTTGACCAAAATTTTGACCTGCTAAAAATTATTTTATAAATCTTAAAAAATTATTCTGATCGTATATAATCTTTTGAAATAATATAAATAAATTTTTAAAAGTGAAGAATTAATTTTTAGATAAATCCAAAAAATTAATTTTGGACAGATAATTTAATTTTTGATACTAAAATATACCGAGACGAACTCGTTTTGGGCTAAAATTTTAAAACAAACCTAAATAATATTTTTGGTAAAAATTTGATAAAATAAATTGGACCAATAATAAGTGGACAAGTGGATTAATCATAGCCATTGAATAAAAAACTTTTTGATCAATTTATGGTCATTGATGAAGCCTATATAAGCATTATACATTTGTAATTTTCAACTATTTTTTACTCATATTTTCAACTAAATATAAAAATATATCAGTATTTACATTACATTACTAATGTAATCAAACATAATAATGTAATTATAATTACATTACATTACATTTCTTAATCAATTATATTACCCAATACATTACAATCCATTACATTTGACCATAGATAGCCTTGGTGATTTGGTTGAGAAACAGCGTCAGTGTTTAGCTATTTAGCCTGAACCCGAACGAAGGACGTCCATTCCATATCCACTTTTAGCAAAAGCTCTCAGCTTAAAATCCTAGATCTACTTTTACTTCCCGTAAATCCATGACAGAGTTTGAGCTAAATCCATGAAGAGTCCCCAGAAGGGTATGGGTAAAGATTCAAAAATCAATAGATGTCCTGGGGAGTGGAAATCACATCTCTTCAAAGGGAAGATAAATTTAAGATTTCGATGGTTGTTTCAATAAAAACAATCCCCATCAAATCCACCATCAGGAGCTGAATGCCCATTCCCATAAGATCCACCATCAAGGGCTGACCGCCATCGCAGCACTACTAGCGCCACCATCAAGTGCATCGCTATAAGTAAAAAAAAATATATATATATAATAAATAAATATTGATCTCTTTGTTTGAAAAGGCAACACAATCCATCAGAGGCACCACTATGCTCGTATCAAATCAAAAAGCGGCCCCAAGGTTTTTAGATCCCACTGTTAGGACACATGATTGGTTTTTAGATCCCACGAAATGGAGATTTTCCTTAACAGTCAACAGGAGCTAACCCCACAGGTGGTTCTATGGCAACCAGTATAGATAGAGATCTTCAAGGCCCATTCGATTGCCGTGAAGGGATATCACATAGCATAAACATAATGATCACGCAGCGGAAAAATTAAAAATTTTGATCATACCTGCCACGAAATATACAATATAGAATTGAAACATGCAATTTTAGGGTTTTGAATAAACTTACAACCTTGGATGCTCTTCAAAACTTGATTTTTGAAATGGCCAATATATAAGATAGACTTATATATATCTGGTCTCGATCCCCAATGCTAAAGGTGCTACCTTTGCGCCACACCACTCTATGCTCACACACACACTTGCAAAGATGGCTTAAAACTAGAGTGCTAGCTCAATCCTTTTTGTATTTGGCAATGGGTATTCAAACAAAGACACAAGATCTAATTTATTCTTTATAGGGTTCACAAATGGCTGCCAAAAATCCAAAAAAAGAAGAAAGAATTCTTTTCCCTTGAGAGTGGCAGCAATGAGAGAGAAAAAAACCTCATTAGGCAAAAACAATTTAATCAATTTATATCACTTGTTTGGAAATCATGTGGATGCCGAAATCCCCTAGAATTGGGTAGTATTTTCAGCCTCCATCACTTCCTAATGAAGTGATTTAAATTAATTCAATTTCTTATAGTATTTAAATTCAAATTATTTTAAATTGGCATTAGATATTTAATCAAAATAAATTACTTCATTAGGGTTTAATGTGTGTGCCGAATTCAACTAGGATTTTAGCTTGAATTTCGGCTACACCATCTCCTTAATAAAGTATTTATTCTTGATTCAAATATTATTAGGATTTAAAAATAATTACCTTAATTATCCAAAGATAATTAATTAATTGATATTAAACCTAGTAATGCCAATTTTTCCTCTCTCATGGATCAAGGTCCATTTTTAAATTTTAATACCCATTATCTATATTAATTTGACTTTAAATAAAAGCTCAAATCAATGCCCAATACTTTATCTTAAATATTTTAAGCCCAATGCTTTGTGTGCGATCCTATAGGTCCATTTAATATTGACAATGAATTAACAAATAATCCAAATGCTATATATATTCTCTAGCAAGATATTATAGCATTTCAAATTAAATAAAAATGCAAATGGCATTTAGTGACCTAATGCAATTTTGCATAGTCCCTTACCTATAAATATCAAAATTAATATAAAGCATGGAACTAGTCATCCTTATATATACTAATTCCTTTCTTAAGATTACAGTGACACTGAACTCTCAGATAAATAATGATTGCTCATTATTTCATCTCGGTATGGCCATACACTTCTCAGTTCACTGATCAAGTGGCCGATGATATTTTCTCTCTTATTGAGAGGGGTAATATTTTTACTTCTCTCATGCTCTCTAACATGAATTAGTGCATACCCAATCATACCCATAGTTGTCACCCTGTTACAAGTACGTTAGGTGTATGTCAAAGTACACAGTAATTCATAAAGAGTTTCATATAGATTTTAGGTCTAAGAACTCCGATGCGAAACTTGCACATAATAAACACTTATGACTTATACCATATAGTATTCTCATGAACGGATCAAATTTAGATACCGTGTTCTAAACATGTATCTATGATCTCTAATTGACACTCTAGTCTTTATAATCCATAAGATAGAATTTAACTTATCAGAGAGAGCATACCAGTCTTAATTCATTTGTTATTCTCATAACAATGACTGACTAGGGATATTTAGAATGAAGTCTCAATTATTTCAAGGTCTTACAACCATGTGCCTCGCACATGATAACTTGAACTGAAATAACATTCTTGGATAGTTTTATCATTTGATATGCATAGGACTACAATAGATAAAACAAATGCCTCATTTATTAACCTAAATATTTTATAACAATGTATTGGGGTTAAGGCTTACACTAATAATCTCCTACTAGCACTAGTCCCAATTAGGCATAACCCTAAGACCAAACGCTCTCAAATGAGCTTCGTGCAGATTTGGACGCAACTGTTTCATCAAAGGATCTGCTGCATTATTTTCACTTGCTATCTTGCTAATCTTGACGTCCCCACGATCAATGATTTCTCTGATTAGGTGGTACTTTCTGACTATGTGTTTGTATTTCTAGTGTGATCGGGGCTCCTTGGCCTGTGCAATGGCCCCGTTATTGTCACAGAAAATTTCTAATGGATCTAGGATGCTTGGGACCACTCCTAATCCAGAAATGAAATTTCTAATCCAAATAGCCTCCTTTACAGCCTCACTTGCTGTAATATACTCAGATTTTATAGTTAAGTCGGCAACGATCTCTTGCTTCGAGCTCCTCCAGCTGACAGCACCACCGTTCAAAACAAAAACAAAACTAGATTACGATCTTAAGTCCTGAGTGCTGGTTTGAAAAGCAGCATCAACATAACCTTGTATGATGAGCTCTTCATGACCACCATACACCAAGTAGTGATCCTTAGTCCTTCGCAGGTATTTTAGAATCCCCTTTATAGTAGACCAGTGCTTTTCACCAGGATCTTACTGAAACCTACTAGTTATACTCAGTGTATGAGCTGGAGGGATATTACATGGCATATAAATGAAGATCATGTAGTGGAAAAATAAAAATATTGATCATTCATGCCACGCAATATACGACTTAGAATTGAAACATACAATTTTAGAGTTTTAAAAACTTACAAGCTTGGATGCTCTTGAAAACTTGATTTTGCAATGGTAAATGTATAAGATAGACTATACACTTTAGATATGGAACACTAATGCCAAAGGAGCAGCTTTTATGCCACACCACTTTATGCTCACACACACACTTGCAAAGATAGCTTAAAATCAAGAGTGCTAGCTCTATGATTGTGTATTCAGCAATGGAAATGGTTTGAAGCCATAAGATCTGATCTTGTTTTTCCTTTAGGTTGCTATTGTTGTCCAAGAACACAAGAGAACAATAAAGAGTTTGTTCCCCTTGAGTAATTCGGCCAAGAGAGAAATAGAGTAAAAACGGCTATCTTTTTATTCTTTTAATTCATTAATATATATATCACTTGTTTTAGGTCAAGTGTGAATGCCAAAATTAAGTGGTAATTTCAGTCTTCATCACTTCCTAATTAAGAGATATATCTTAATTTAAATTCTATTAGAATTTAAATTCAAATGGCATTAGTCATTTAATCAAAACAAACTTACTTATTTAAGGTGATTAGTTGCCAAATTCAACTAGGATTCCTAGCTTGAATTTTGGCTACATTAATTCCCTCTCAAGTATTATATTTTGATTAAATACAATTTAGGATTTAATACTCAATTAACTTAATTATAAATAGATAATTAATTAATTGAAATTAAACCTAGCACATGCCAATAAATTTCTCTCGTGACCAACTGTTAACAGATTTGCCTTAAATAGCTAGCTTTTTAAGGCAAAAACCTTGTTTGACAAATTTGCCTTAAACAGCTAGCTGTTTAAGGCAAAATTGAAGCTGAACAGATTTGCCTAAAACAGCAAGCTGTTTAAGGCAAAAAACCTGTTTAACAGATTTGCCTAAAATAGCTAGCTGTTTAAGGTAAAAGTCTGTTTACCTATTGCATACATTAATTTTACTTTAAATAAAAGCCCAAATTAATTCTCAATAAACTATTTAAATATTTTAAGTCCAATGCTTTGTGTGAGATCCTATAGGTCCATTTAATATTGGCAATGAATTAATAAATTAATTCAAAAGCTATATATATTCTCTAGCAAGATATTATAGCATTCCAAATTAAATGAAAATGCAAATGACATTTAGTGACCTAATGCAATTTTGCATAGTCCATTATCCTTAAATATCAGAATTAATATAAGGCATGAAACTAGTCATCCTTATATATACTAATTCCTTTCTTGATATTCCAGTGACACTGAACTTTCAGATAAATAATGATTACTCATTATTTCATCTCAGTTTAGCCATACACTTCTCAGTTCACTGATCAAGTGGCCGATGATATTTTCTCTCTTATCGAGAGGGGTAATCCCTTTACTTCTCTCATGCTCTCTAACATGGATTAGTGCATACTCAAGCATACCCATACTTGTCACTCTGTTATGAGCATGTTAGGTGTATGTCAAAGTACATAGTAATTCATAAAGAGTTTCATAGAGATTTTAGGTCTAAGAACTTTGATGCAAAACTTGCAAATGAGAAACACGTATGACTTGTACAATGTAGTGTTCTAATGAACGGATCGAATCCAGATACCATGTTCTAAACATGTATCTATGATCTCTGATTGACACTCCAGTCCTTATGATTCTTAAGACAGAACTCAAATTATTAGAGAGAGCATACTAGTCTTAATTCATTTGTTATTTCCATAACAATGACTGACTAGGAATATTTAGAATGAAGTCTCATTTGTTTCAAGGTCTTACAACTATGTGCCTCACACATGATAACTTAAACTGAAATAATATTCTTGGATAGTTCTATCAATTGATATGTACAGGAATACAATAGATAAAACAAATGCCTTATTTATTAACTTAAGTGTTTTATAACAATGTATTGGAGCTAGGGCTTACACTAACATGAGAAACATCCAATCTAGTACATAACATAGCGTACATGATAGATCAAATGGCAGATGCATATGGGATTCTACTCATGTTGTCCCTCTCTTCTTTGGTTTTAGGACATTGTTCTTTAGTCAAAGGAACTCCCAAAGCCAAAGGTATGTACCCTTTCTTTAAGTCTCCCATACTAAAATGCTTTAATACTTTATCTATGTACTTTTCTTAACTCAGTCCCAAAAGCCGATGCGATCTATCTCTATATATCCGAATCCCCAGTATTGTCTCGGCTTCACCTAATTCTTTCATTGAGCAACACTTCCCCAACCATTGCTTGACCTTTTGTAATGTTGGAATGTAATTCCCAATGAGAATGATGTCGTCCACATATAGGACCAGAAATACTATTATGCTCCCACTAACCTTCTTGTACACACAAAGCTCATCTTCATTTTTTATGAAGTCAAATTCTTTGACTGCTTCATCAAAATGGAGATTCCAACTCCGGGATGCTTGCTTTAATCCATAAATAGATTTTTGAAGCTTGTAAACCTTCTTAGGATGTTTGGGATTGACAAAACCCTCAGGCTGTGTCATATACACATCCTCAAGTAGATATCCATTGAGGAAAGAAGTTTTGACATCCATTTGCCATATCTCATAGTCATGATATGCAGCTATGGCAAGCAAAATCCTAATGGACTTGAGTATAACTATAGGCCAAAAGGTCTCATCGTAGTCTACACCATGAGTTTGCCAAAAACCTTTTGCTACTAGTTTACTTTTGTAGGTTTTGTCAACTTTGAGTTTAAATAGCCACTTGCATTCAATTACCTTAGCACCTTCAGGTGGATCAACCAAGGTCCAAACCTGGTTATCGTACATTGATTGCATCTCGGATTTCATGGCTCCAGGCCAATTTTTCGAGTCAAGGCTCTCAATTGCTTCTCGATAGGTAGTTGGATCCTCACGATCAACTAACTCAATAGTGTCACTATCGGTGATTAGAAATCTATATATCTTAATCTCCCGACATATCCTACCTAACCTTCTAGGTTCTTATGCAATGGGTTCTTATTCCACAACTGGTTGTGAACTTGATCCCATTTACAACTCATCCTCTATAGGAGTTTGTGACACTTGAATTTCTTCAAGTTCTACTTTACTCCCAATGTCTTTCTTAAGAAGGAATTCCTTTTCCAATAAAATAGCCTTGCTAGCAACAAACACTTTGTTCTCGGCTTGTGAGTAAAAGTAGTATCCCTTTGTTTCTTTGGGATAACCTACAAACAAGCAGACAGTAGATTTGGACTCTAGTTTTTCAGATGTTAATTTCTTAACATATGCTTCACAGTCCTAAATCCTGAGAAACGATATATTGGGCTCTTTCCCAGTCCATACCTCGTATGGTATCATTTCAACTGCTTTAGTTAGAGTACGGTTCAGTAGAAATGCAGTAGTTTCTAATGCATAACCTCAAAAAGAAATAGGAAGATTAGCTTGACTCATCATTGATCGAACCATGTCTAATAGAGTTCGATTTCTCCTTTCGGACATACCATTTCATTATGGTGTTCCAGGAGGAGTGAGCTGTGAAATAATTTCACACTCCTTCATATGATTGTCAAATACTTGGCTTAAGTATTCACCACCTTGATCTGATCGAATGGCTTTTATACTTTTGCCAAGTTGGTTTTCTACTTCGTTCTTAAACTCCTTGAATTTTTCAAAAGTCTCAAACTTATGATTTATTAGATAGACGTAGCCATCTCTACTGATGTCATTTGTGAATGTTAGAAAGTAGCTAAAACCACCTCTAGCCTGTGTACTTAATGGTCCACATACATCGGTGTGTATTAATCCCAATAAGTCACTAGTCCTCTCACCTTTCTTGTTAAAAGGACTCTTCGTCATCTTTCCATGCAAACATAGCTCATATGTGTCATAAGATTCCAAATTGAATGACCCAAGCACTCCAGATTTATAGAGTCTTGAAATGCATTTTTTGTTTGCATCTCCTAAACGACAATGCCTGAAGTAAGTAAGGTTCAATTCGTTTGATTTAACGCTCTTTGTATTAATGTTGTATATGGACTCTCTATTTTGTAGACCAAGGATATAAAGGCCATTTTGTAACATAGCAGTGCCATATAAAATGCCTTGGCGACGAATATGAATATTGCCATTATTAATAACAAAGTCAAATCCATCCATATCCAAATATGAAACTGAAATAATTGTTTTGCTCATAGCAGGCACAAAATAACAATTTATTAAATCTAAACAAAGTCCAGAAGGTAAAGTAAGTCGATAGTCACCTATCTCCATGGCTGTAACTCGTGCTCCATTCCCCATATAGAGGTCCACTTCACTCTTGCCAAGTAACCGCCTATTTCTTAGCCTCTGCACATTTGAACAAATGTAAGAACCACAACCGGTATCTAATACCCAAGTGGTAGAAATAGAAAGGTTAATTTCAACAATAAAAATACCAGAACTGGATGCCTTGGCTCCATTCTTCTTTTATTCTTCCTTAAAGAGAGCGTAGTTCTTCCTCTAATGCCCTAACTTGTTACAATGGAAGCACGTGCTCTCATTCTCTTTGAGCTTTTACGCCTTGGGCTTGGGTTGGGCCTGAGGTGCATTCCCACTAGACTTAGGTTGTGCCTAGTCATTCTTGGATTTTGCCTTTCCTTTCCCCTTTTCCTTAGCGGGTCCCTTCTTAATGCCCTCTTAAACCATAAGTATGGGATTGGTCTTTCGAATGTTCTTTTCAGCATTCTTAAGCATCCCATGAAGCTCGGTGACTGTCTTGTTCATTGCATGCATGTTATAATTCATAAAAAATGGATCATAATCATCAGTCAATGAACCTATGATCAAGTCAGTGGCCAATTCCTTTGGGACTTATACCTCAAACTTCTCAAGAGTATCAAGATACCCTTTCATCTTGAGTACATAGATACTAACAGCAATACCCGGAGCCATCTTACAAGAAATCAAGGCCTTTGTTGTCACGAACCTCTCGTGACGAGCTTATTCTTAGAACAACTCCTTGAGGTGCACCATGGTAACATAGGTCTCTTGGTCCATCAATTTCTTTTGCAAATCGGGCACCATAGTGGCTAGCATCAAACAGGTCACATCATTGGAGTCACTTTTCTTAGTCTCAAAAGTTTCCTTTTGAACTGCAAAGGCGTTCCTAGCAGGTTCTTCGGGCAAGGGTGCATCCAAAACATACGACTTCTTCTCTTGCTTAAGAATAATTCTCAAGTTTCGAGACCAGTCTATGAAATTGGTTCCATTCAGTTTGTCCTTTTCTAGGATCGGTCATAATGAAAAGTTTTTGTTTGAAGAAGCCATTTTTCAATCTACAATAATAAAATTCAGCAAGATTAAATGAGATCTTAATAAAATCCCACAAACCGAATTAATATCCCTTTAAATAATTTGCGTTAGTGATTTAATATGGGCCAAGATCTACTTTTCACAATAACTCATTAGTCAAGCTGAGCTTGTATACATAAAGAGTTAAGTTACTTAGCTAGGAAAACTCCAATCATATCTCGTACATGACTCTTATATCAAATGGGCTAACATCTTAAGATATTATAGCACAACCCATTTATTCGTTGCCTATGTCCGGGCATCCCTTTTCATGTTAAGTCCAACCTACATTCACAATCCATGCCTCACAAAGATAATCGGGTGCATCTAGGACTCCTAGTCTATGTGACTGATGATCGATGCCTTGACATATTTCGAATTAGGAAGGCAACTTTGTGACTTACTATTTTAGGGATTCATTTTATTACGATTTACATGGCATACGCTTTGTCATCCATTCATAACATGTATATATATAATCATATAAAGTAAAGCAAAAAAAACATGGGCCCAAAAACCTATAACTAAGATTTTATACTATTACATATGAATCTTCAAGTTAACCTTCTCCACTTTGTTGGGCTTTGTCTTGATTTACAAAGTCTTCAAATAAATTCTATACTAAGAAATAAATGAAACTTTTACAATAATTCATAATGACACGCAGTCCATATTTAATTACATAACCCAGGGCCTATGAATGCACCATGTAGATTCATTCATCACACAAAACAAGCAAACAAATATACATAACATTCATGAATAAAATAAAGTCCAATTTTAATTAATTAATCCAAACCCATTAATGGAAATTGTATACTTGAACCTTTAAGAGAAGACCCCATGATGGGCCTAGGCCGAAGCCCAATGGACTAAATCCTCTTATTGAATAAGTTCTCTTAAAAGCCCAAAACACATACTAGTTAGATTTGTGCCATAAATCAACTCTAGTATAATTTCCAATTTTGCCATTTTAATATTATATCGTACAGCCCACAAATATTAAAAATATAAATAATATGAACCAACATGAATTAAAACATAAAAATTCATGAAAAACATATACTACATATAGCATTGATAATAAAACAAACAAACAACATGAAACTAGTTGTTTAATGCTCACATAATGCTACAAACGATGCACAAACACTTAAAACGATTTTATAAGCCATTTAATAACTTAAATAAGGTCATAAACATTGATTTAAGGTTCTGTTCAGATCTAATCTAAATGTGTTTTTGCCATTTTAATCAAAACAAAATAAACAATGTTGATTAAATATGCAACAAACACAAACTAGTCATTGTTTTAAGTGATTTGTAAATTAATCAATTAAATTGTCATGGACCATAATTAAAACCATTTTTAAAAAATGTACAGACCTGTTATTAATATTTAAAAATCACTTACAAACATGCCAAACACATTTTACATTTAATTTTGAGAAACTAGTTGTTTACAAACACATATCATGCAAACTAGCACCTAGTTTCAAGATTAACATGTACAATTAGGTATATATAATTAAAATCAACCATGAACAGCTCTAAGAACATCTTAGAACAGTATATTAACATGTCATAACAATTATAATACCTAATAAACATTTAAATTGTTTTTACACTCAACCAATGCAAAAAAAAACTCAAAACAGAAAATATTAGCATTACGATTAATGTAACAAACGATTTCAATCAAATTGTAATGCATCCAAAGCACTAAAACAAGCATGATTAGGCTCTGATACCACCGAGAGGATATCACATGGCATAAAAATAATGATCACGCAGCTGAAAAATTAAAAATTTTGATCACACATGCCACGCAATATACAATATAGAATTGAAACATGCAATTTTAGGGTTTTGAATAAACTTACAACCTTGGATGCTCTTCAAAACTTGACTTTTGCAATGGCCAATATATAAGATAGACTTATATATATCTGATCTCGATTCCTAATGCCAAAGGTGCTGCCTTTGCACCACACCACTCTATGCTCACACACACACTTGCAAAGATGGCTTAAAACTAGAGTGATAGCTCTAATCCTTTTTGTATTTGAAAATGGGTATTCAAACAAAGACACAAGATCTGATCTTGTTCTTTCTAGGATTCAAAAATGGCTACAAAAAATCCAAGAGAAGAAGAAAGAATTCTTTTCCCTTGAGAGTGGCGGCAATGAGAGAGAAAAAACCTCACTAAGCAAAAACAATTTAATCAATTTATATCACTTGTTTAGGAAATCATATAGATGCCGAAATCCCCTAGAATTAGGTAGTATTTTCAGCCTCCATCACTTCCTAATTAAGTGATTTAAATTAATTCAAATTCTTTTAGTATTTAAATTCAAATTAATTTAAATTGGCATTAGATATTTAACCAAAATAAATCACTTCATTAGGGTTTAATGTGTGTGCCGAATTCAACTAGGATTATAGCTTGAATTTCAGCTACACCATCTCCCTAATAAAGTTTTTATTCTTGATTCAAATATTATTAGGATTTAAAAATAATTACCTTAATTATCCAAAGATAATTAATTAATTGATATTAAACCTAGTAATGCCGATTTTTCCTCTCTCATGGACCAAGGTCTATTTAGCAATTTTAATACCCATTATCCACATTAATTTGACTTTAAATAAAAGCCCAAATCAATGCCGGCGCCCAATACTTTATCTTAAATATTTTAAGTCCAATGCTTTGTGTGCGATCCTATAGGTCCATTTAATATTAGTAATGAATTAACAAATAATCCAAAGGCTATATATATTCTTCCAGCAAGATATTATAGCATTCCAAATTAAATGAAAATGCAAATGGCATTTAGTGACCTAATGCAATTTTGCATAGTCCTTTACCCATAAATATCAGAATTAATATAAGGCATGAAACTAGTCATCTTTATATATACTAATTCCTTTCTTGATATTTCAATGACACTGAACTCCCAGATAAGTAATGATTACTCATTATTTTATCTCGATATGGCCATACACTTCTCAGTTCACTGATAAAGTGACCGATAATATTTTTTTCTCTTATCGAGTGGGGTAATCCGTTTACTTCTCTCATACTTTCTAACATGAATTAGTGCATGCCCAATCATACACATACTTGTCATCCTGTTACGAGTACGTTAGGTGTATGTCAAAGTACACAGTAATTCGTAAAGAGTTTTATAGAGATTTTAGGTCTAAGAACTCCGATGCAAAACTTGCACATAAGAAATACTTATGACTTGTACCATGTAGTATTCTCATGAACGGATCGAATCCAGATACCATGTTCTAAACATGTATCTATGATCTCTGATTGACACTCTAGTCCTTATGATCCGTAAGACAGAACTCAACTTATCAGAGAGAGTATACTAGTCTTAATTCATTTGTTATTCCCATAATAATGACTGACTAGAGATATTTAGAATGAAGTCTCAATTGTTTCAAGATCTTACAACCATGTCCCTCACACATGATAACTTAAACTGAAACAACATTATTGAATAGTTCTATTATTTGATATGCATGGGAATACAATAGATAAAACAAATGACTCATTTATTAACCTAAATGTTTTATAACAATGTATTGCGGCTAGGGCTTACACTAACATGCCGTTTGTGGGGAGAAAATCCCTAAGCTTGATTTTACAAAAATAAGGCGAAGAGGAGGGGCGAACATCAGAATCGCTCAAGCGTTGAGGTAAAAGGAATTGTGCGGCACAAAAGATTATCTACAGAGGGACGCATGAAAAGTAACAGAAAATAGAGAAAGCAGAGTAGATCCGACCATGGAGGTAGTTCAAAAAGCGACATCCACCTAATTGGTAAATAAAGCGAAACCAGATACAATCTTTAAAATTTTTTCTTCAAATGAGTGCTTGTGATTTTGCTCAATTAAGTGATAATACCTTCATCATATCGCTTGTAAAAAATGAAGAAATCAGCCTTGAGAAAATTAAATGATAAGTCCGGTATGAAGGCTATATTTAGAAGTAAAAGGTAAGCTTAACTTGTGTGTTGAAACTGGAAGTTTGTTGCCAGTGGATTTGTATTGCTAGTGATGCTTTTAAATGACATCTATTTATTTGCAATATCCTGTTAGAACCAAATTACTAGCTCGTTCTTGCTTGAGATATGAAAATGAAAAATGGATGCTATCTCAATTGAGGAAATATATTTTAAAGAATGCGAATATGTCGTTAATTTTGAATTACTTTATACATATTATAGTTTGTTGGAAGTTGTCACTACTGTCCGCAAACAGAAATGCACAGAATGTTATAAGTTTGATATCAAAGTTACGTGATTTAGCAATCCCGTTTTAAGAACCCAGAGAAAAGGAAGTGCATCACGACGCATTTATATGTTGATTTGATTGTATTCCTGTTTTTAATAAAAGCAAAAAAAAAAATGCCTTTATGGGTTGAGGTATGAATTTCAAACTATGATTTCAATATTGGGATTTAGTGGTTCTATTTGGATGGGAAAAAGCTACGCTATTAAAGGCATAACTTTTGTTGGATGGAAAAAATCATAGCTCATCATACTAGAATTTTTATCTGTCAATATTTGAGTTTGGCAATTCATTGAGATAAAATCTGTAAGAATAAAGACAGAGTTACCTTACTTGTATCTGCGGCTGAAGAAGACAATTAATGTCTAGCTAGCGGTGGAATTGAATCATACAGACTGGCAGTGGCACAAGAAATGCCTTTCTATTGTTTTATTATTCATTATTGGTAACTTGAGTTAATTTCAAAATGATTTGACTAGAATTTATTTATATTGCATATTATTTGGAGTGTTATTCAAATGCCAGTGAAACAATTCAAGTGAAAACATACTGGGAGTTAACCTCCTTTGATACTGGGAGAAACTAGCCTACTGTTATCAAGTATATTATTTGTACAAACTCGCCAAACAAAGGCAGGATTTGGGACAGAAATTCTTCCCGGCTTAGGCTGGATGTCCATTGAGGGAATGAAAGATGAAATCATGCTGATCCGAAGATGAATGGTGAAGACCGCTAAGCAAGGCATCGAACAAAAACCAGCGATTCTGAATTATATGCGAAGATACAGACTATATTCATTTAGATGGACAGCAACCCCCCTAAAGCAGTGGCTAAAGAATTGGAAGGAGAAAAGAAAGAAGCAAATAAGTGAATTTCAAAGCCTTATTGGAGAAAAACATCATTTAAGGTCAGAAAATAACCCTCAAGCTAATTATTTACATTTACAACAATAAGTTGTTTGTAGGAAATAAGGAAAGCCAAAATGGTAAAGCAAAAATAAAAGAAGCTAAATTTTGGCCCGATTCCAGTCTCCAGAAATTACATAATTCCATGACTCTATGGCACATTTGAAGGAGATGCCACAGCAAGGTAAATGTGAGAGGTTCTACAAAAGGTGATATCCGTCCATGACAGCACCTTAAAGTTATGGCAACTTATATATAGTTTCACAGAAATGTATGGCTTATTTATTTTGTGTAAGATTTAACTTATACATCTTCTTATTTATAAGAGTACGGCAATGTAAATTAACAAGATGATTTTATTTATTCTAATCAATGAACATCTCAATCAATTTATTTATCCCAATCTCTTAAGACTAATGATTTTATTTATTCCGATTGAAGAACATCCCGATCGACAATTTATCCCGGTCTTCTAAGATTGATGATTTTATTTTATTTCGATTGATAAACATCCCTAATCGAAGTAATTATTTTAGTCTCCTAAGATTGATGATTTTATTTATTCCGATCGACGAACATTTTGATCGATGTATTTATCCCAATCTCTTGGATTGATGACTTATCTCCATCGATGTTATTCCATATCAATGCAGCAAGATCAAGCCACAACTCTCGATCTTTAAAAAATCGATTGACCCTTAGAAGGGGGACATAATAGTGGCAACAATTTAAATATCCATCAATAGATGAGCAAATAAATAGGGTCAATAGTGACCGGAAATGCCTTGCCAAAATCGGTAACGCTCTCATGTAATTCTACCTTCCATTTATAATTAACTTGTAGAAACTGAAAAAAGTAACAAGAAAGCAAATGGTTGAAAACTAGAAACCCGAACTAGGAGAGAAAAGAAGCATGACTTTGAAAAATCTTTCGGATAGCAAAAGCAACAAAAAAAAATCAAATAAACAAGTTAGAAAAATAAACTCTGAAAAAATAGTTCATGTTTATAAATTTGTTTGCAGGAAATTGCCTCATTTTTCTCGACCGATGCATATCCTGATCAAAGTAATAAAAAAATCTCAGTCTATCGATTGGAGCATCATTTTTCTTGATTGATGCACATCCCAATCAAAGTAATTAAAATTCAAGACTAATATTCATTTTTCCGATTAATGCTTGAAGAACTTACAAATCTAGTCCTTCAACTGATGACTTGCTTTCCCCGATCAAAGATCGATGCAACCAGATTTCAGTCTTACAAAATTAAAGAACTCCATCCATGATCACAAAATGGTCAAATGGTTGTCATGAAAGCATCAAAAACCCCGACCTTCGATTTCTCTTAAGATCTATCGAATTGTTTGGAGGGGGACAAATAAATTGGAGGGGGATAAATAATAATACATAAAAAATAAAATATAAGACATGAGCCATAAGACCGGCCCATTAAAGGTCCAATATCAAAAATCAAAAGCCCACTGTCAAAAGACTACAGCTAGGCTACAATTAGGCTACAGTTCAAGACTTTGGCTCTATAAATAGAGCAAGTTCTTACATAATGCATACACATGGTCTCTCTCTAGCTCTCTCTCTACATATTTTCTCTAGCTATCCCGATAACTAACTTGAATGTCGGAGCACTAATGCCCGATCCGATCAGGCTAATCTCCATTTTGCAGGTTCTCAAAGCCTCTCATCCGATCAGACGCCATATGTCTAACCTAGACACCGTCCATTCTGTTTAGGTGAACTTTTTCCTTTCCCTATTAACAATCTCTCTTTCTACTCTGAAATTTTGATATTTATCAATAATTTTGACAAATAAAAATAAATGGAGAATTTTAACGAACCAAAATTAAAAATACTAAATTAAAACAATAAATTAAAATTGTAAAAAATTAACTAATATAAAATCAATGGATATAAAATTTTAGTTAAAAATATTCACAGAACAAAATTTAATTTATTGATCACAAATTATAAGATAAATCTAAAATCATGCAATGGATCGATCATAGTCGTCAGCTTAGTGCTTTTAACCAATCTTTTCGTATTAATAGACTAAATAAGTAAAGCTATAATTAACCTTTAATTAATAAACAACCCTCTCTTAGCCACATAATTAAATAATTTATTGACAGATTTATAAATTATAAAGACCTGATATAAGCCAACCAATTTCTTAGCGAGACTTATTTAAACTAAATCACGCATTTATTTAATACAACTCCTTCTAATATTGTTACACCAATTGCCACTTATTATTGATTTCGGCAAATAATTATTTAACTAAATGTACAACAGACTCTTATTGCACATAAAACAAATAATAATTGAGATGAAATTTTTTTAAATCACAGTAAATAACATTAACATTACATAAAAATTAAATAGAATAATGAAGTAAAATAATCTCACATTAATTAAAAATTCTAACCTTGAATTAACTTTTAAGAATAAATATGTATTTAGCTACACATGCCTATTACAAAAACAAAATAAGATAATTGAAAGCTAATAAATCTATTATAGCAATGGCATAACAAAGCAAGAAAGAAGTAGAAGTAAAAAAAACTCGCGTTCCTTCTTTTTTAAAAAAATGGAAACAACTAAAATTTAGGAAGATAGTTGATTTTTACCCAAATTTGAAAATTAAAATAAAAATGAAAATATTTAATGTTATCTAAACTTCCTAAAAATATTGTTTTTATCTCCTAAATTATATTCTAAATATTCCTAAAAATCAATCAGAGTAGGGTTGGTGGCTAGGGCAACTCGCGCATCAGATATCTTCAAATTAATACTGCCCATATGACATTCCTTTAGCTTTGGACAAGGCAAAAGCTTACCCTTGCCTTGTGGCCCTAGGCAAAGGTAACATCCAGATCTTGTCCATACTTCTCTTTTTACACCAAAATTACTCCAATTATTCAGAATTGCTCCAAATAAGTTTCAATCAATCACAAAAAATATTTATTTTCACAAATTTGATTCTACAATGACCAAAATTATAAAACAAGTAAAAAATTTCCAAATTGACTGAAATTCAATGTAAAAAAATAAACAAAAATCAAGAAATAATATGCAATTTTAGTAACTTAACAATAACCTCTTGCAACATATTGGTGTTAACTTTTACCATAAATTTAGGGACAGTTTTGTCATTTCCGTCACTAAATTTGTCATTATATTTAATACTTTTTATTATGGATTCTAAATGCCGTTGCTATATTAGCTAGCTATTCAGGGAATTACCATCTAAAAGTCGGGTTTTAAAATTACATTGCTTCAATTTTTCTTTGAATTTTTATTGGAAGAATGCCAAATGGACAAAATGCAATTTTGACATATAATGTAAGGTAGCTACCATTCACTATCAATATGTATTGGTAGGTCATTGGAGATTCAAGTTGACAAAAAAAAAATCTGTTATTTTTCTGATTTGGCGAGAAAACTAATTGGATTAAACATAATAAATAAAAGTACTGGACTAATTAATGAATAATATAAGTTTGATACATTTAAGCTATTGATGGTATATATTCTGAATTCCTTATGCGGATTTTCATATATAGTTATACAACTAATCTGTTAAAATACATGTGAATAGAATACTAACAACCTTGTATTAATAAATTAATAAAATAAAAAAAAACATAAAAATAAAATTTAAAATATCATAAAATTAAGGTAGTATTTTGTGAGGTTAGCTTCATCAATGGTTACTGAATTTATGACCCAATTATGCAATAATCATAAATTTTTTTTTTTATAAAAATCACTGAATTTTGTAAATTTATACAATAAAATCATTTTGACCGGATTCCGGCAAAAAATTCGCCGGAAAGTTCACGCATTAGCACAATATGACACGTGGCATGCTGACGTGGCAAGTTCAGATGATGACACGTGAACTTTTCGGCGACTTCCTCGCTAGAATCCGGTTAAAGTGATTTTATTGTATAAATTTGCAAAGTTCAGTAATTTTTACCAAAAAAAAATTTCTTTTATGATTATTGCGTAATTTGATCACAAGTTCAGTGATCATAAGTGAATCTAACCCTGTTTTGTGTGACATTTTTCTCTCTTTATTTTTTCTGGTTCGGGTAGATTATTTAATTACGTGTACGTAATTTGCGTTATATTATTAAAATAATTTTCGGTGATTAATTTTAAAGGTGCATGAATGTTTAGTTTGTATGCCACATTATGAGAGTGTAAATTAAGAATGAGATAATTTAATTACATTCAATAAATATTTGCATACAATATGTGTTAGAAAAATATTTTGAGAACATTTGCATGCGGTGGAGTGTTAGCAATATTTTTATTGAAATTCTCAGTATAATGTTATTTTTCTTATTTTAGAAAGACTGAGAATACTAATTGGATTAAATTTATAAAAAAAAAAATTACTGACTAATAAATTGAGTTTGATACATTTGAGATTCCTTATGAGGGTTTTCATATATAGTTACTTAACAAACTTGTTAAGAAATCACCTATAATTGGTTAAGGGACCTGTTACTTTCCGGTTGGATCAGGTTCAAATTGCACCCTCTCTCACCCAAAATGTGTATTTAACTATTTTGTTAACATACATGTCGGCAGACTTGGCATAATCTTCTTAAATAAGTGAGAAATTTTTCATATACTAAATACGACTATACATCTTTTTAAATAATGTAGAAATTAATATTCCAAACATGAAATTAATAATGAAAAATTAATTAGTTAATTAATTAATACAAATTATATAACAAATCGTTAAAGAAAATTTTTACCAATTAATTAATTTATTAAAAATTCATGAAACTTTTTAAATATTTGTAGCATATAATTATTATTTGTAGCGTATAATTTCATGTTATTTTCATGATTAGATTATTTTTAATGATTTTTTTATTTCATGCATGGATCTTTATATATTGCGCATTATGTTTTACTTCGAGTTTTAGAAAATTATAGCATTAAACTAGAGATAATTTATCATTTTTTAAAAATTTTTCAATTTTTTTTGGCTTAAAGTTTATTTATTTCATTGTTTTTATTATTAAATATGTTTCAAAGGTATTATTTTCTTGTAATGTCTAAAAAAATTTAAAATTCTTGTAAGAGATTTAGACATGAGCTTTTTATATTATTTAATGTAATTTTTTGAAATTTTTATTTAATTATTGAGTAATAAAATGAAATTTTAATTTATTTTATTGTAATTGAATTAAGAATAAATGAATGAGAGCAGGAGAGAGATAGAGGAGAGACAAAAGGGAGGAGAGCGAGTAGAAAGAGGCTGGCAGGTGACAATGGCTAATTGGTTGAAAATGGAACTCATTGACATCTCATCAAAAAAATAAAAAAAAAAAGTGAAAAAGAGAGCGATACATAACAAGTTTTGATTGGATATAAACGACTTCCATTAGGGGCGAGCATTTGGTCAGTTCGATTCAGTTTTAGATCGAATCGATTGAATCAAAAACCGAACTTTAGGAAATATAAAAATCGAACCGAAATTAAATTCTGTAGAATCGAAATAATTTTGGTCGGTTTGGTTCAGTTTAATCGATTTTGGGTCAATATAGGCTTATTTTTAATTAGGCTTTTAACCTATATAGATCCATAAATTAAATTAATTTATATTCTACAAAATAAATTCATTTAAAATAACTAAAATTAAAATAATATACATAAATTTATTATATTATGTCTATAATAAATACTAATCAAAATTATATTAAAAAATATACTACCAAAATAATATTTTAAAAAATACATTAAAAAATCTCCAATAAAAAAATTATACATATTTGAAATAATCTTTCATTACTTTATTCTCCAATAAATATCTGCATTTTGAGACTAGCATTATCATAAAAAAAATAATAATATCATAAAACTTATGGATCCAATACTAACTATATTTTTAATAATTGATGTTTATGTTATCAATTTCCTGCCGTGCAATAAAGAAAATATGGTCAAACTTTCTGTTTCAAGAATAATCAATTACTCACTGTCAAATTAAAAAATTTAATTTATTGATAGTCATCGAAAATCAATTGAGGGATCTTGTTTCTGAATTTTCCTTTTTATCTTTTTCATGCATGCCAAGTATTATTTAGAATTTAAAATCAATATCTACTATTTTACGAGTATATTTAATATATATGGAGATATTCGAATTAGACTTTACAATTTATTTGAATAGCTAAATTTTAATAATAATATATTAAGTATTTATATTTGTCAGTTTGATGAATAATAAATATAAATTTACTCTATTTTTACAAAATTAAAATATGCGATATTCAATTATACTGATGTAGCATTTGAATTATTGTAATAAAAATATATGTCCTACATTAAAATTGACAGAAATTAAAAATAAAATAAATTGATTTTTATTAATTTCGATAATTTTTTTTATTTATTTGTATGTTGTGTGATATTATATCAGTATAATTGAATGTCATATATTTTAATATTTTAAATTCAATGTGAATTTATTTTTGTTATTATAAAGTTTACATGTTCAAATAAATTATTTAAATTAGAATTCAGGTGTACGTATTAAGCCAAACCAGTATTTTATCGCTACAGTGTGCAAAGTAACATCACTTTCATTTTCAACTTCTCCATTTCCAGCAACTAAATTCTAACGTTAATTAAAAGTTTCTTTTTTCCATTTGTCACTCACTGACCAACTATGCCCACGCCAAACATTTGCCTTAAGAAAAACATAAAAGCCATGATGCATGCCGTGGGATTCAAACCTTGGACCTCAAGAAGCTTTGCTTGTTTCCTAAACCATCAATCCAAGTCATATCATTTGAAATATTAATACTATAATATATATATATATATTTCGGTAGATTCGGTTCCTTCGATTTTTTTATTTCAAGAATCGAACCGAATCGATAAAATTGACTTTTTATTTTGGTTCATAATCGAATGAACCGAAAATCGAAAAAATCGAATCAAACAAATCAAATTCAATTCGGTTTAATTCTGCACACCCTTAGCTTCCACTGCTATGTACACAAAGAAAAAACTAAAGGGTGACACATGGTAATAAATTATTGGATGTGAGTGGATTTCACTACTATTTCAGTAAACAATTAGTCGAAATTAACACAATAAATATAAAGCATAAAATTATACACTTAACTAAACTTTAAAGGTAATTTTGCCCTTTAGGTTTTTTTTTTTTTTTCATAGACTATATATGTCTAATAAGAATTGACAATTCTTATTGATAATACACATCATTTTACAACTGGGCTTAAGAAAATCCACTTTAAAATCAACTAATTTTGTTTTTTCAGTAAGCTTGTTTGGTTCAAATTTAAGTCTAATCAGGGTTCTCAGGCCATGTATCTAACCAAAGTAGTCCCAACGACAGGTAAGTCATCAAAAGTCGAAAAATCCACTTATGAAATTGGCCACGCGGCACTTCTATATAAAAGGTTGCTAATTCTCTTTCGCGCATAGTGGTCATCAGAAGTCTACTTGTTCTCTCTTTATCTTCATCACACTACATAATTAACTTATGTAGTCAAACTTGCATCATAAAAAAAAAAGAGCTTGAATGATCGAGATTTACATGTCCTTGTCAAAAATTTCTTTTCCCACGATTAATAAGGTTGATGTTAGAGGTGACAATAACCCAATTTAAGTACTAACCTTGTCCGCTTTTGTTTTCTGCAATATACTCTTCATTTGGCTTGCTTATATCGCTTTCGTTTGACAAGATGATTACAATTCTTATACTTCATGATTCTTCTCTTTCTAAATTATTGAGCATCTGATTGAATTTTGGAATCATGAATTTAATGTGTTCTTTGGCGATGATAATTGTACTGTGTGGAAAAAAGGAACAACAATTGTTTTTAGTTGATTTATTGATATTGAGCTCCATTAGAGACTAACCATAAAGGACATTGCTGATTATCAGCTGCAACGTGCTTATTAAGTGGGTTTCAACTTTCAATTGATTGCTTTTCTGACAATTTCTGGACTTGTATTCATCTGTCAATTTTGTTGAGTTAGTGACTTTATTAATTTTGGCTAGCAATTGTTAGGTGGGTTTCAAATGCTAAAACATTAATTTTTTTTTTTAGCTATAGCTTTATTGATTAAATGCATATAATAATCAATTCTCATTTCTAATTAATTAATCCATTCAAATTAAAAAGTTTTTAAGCTTAAAGTAGATTTAATGCATAACTCATTTCAAAGGCTTTGGTTATTTTTAATTCAAAGTCATCCTTCAAATGCAAATTGCCTCACATCAATGTGTGCAAAGCAGCTTGTAACACCCAAAATGATATAATTCGAAGAGAAATGTTAAGCTCAGTTGTCTATTATTTCAAATTGGTTATGGATCTTATGAAGATCCATTTTTGTCTATTATTTTAGATTGGCTATGGAACCAAATTCGAGTTGGGTTGTTCAAGAAGAGGTGGAGAGTTATGCCTCTGCCACCATCAAGGGTACTGCAAGGATAGGTTCCCCATCAGGAACCTTACCTGCCTCAACTATTCCACTTACCTCACTTGTTCCACCCATACCTCAAGCTCAAATAGAATTATATCAAGCTATGATTGAGGCATTCAGGAGGATTGCAAAGGTTGTGCCCCGCTACTAGGCCCACCTACCAACTCCTCTACAGGGGGTCAATTTTGAGAGCATGAAAAAGTTAGGAACAACAGATTTTTATAGAGATGCATCTATTACTCCTCAAACAGCTGAAGAGTGGCTTCAGAAAATAAACAAAATTTTAAATCACATGAAAATTTCTCCCGATGAAAAATTAGATTGTGTGGCCTTTTTTGCTTTAGGGGCTCATGAGTGGTGGTTAGCTATCTCCAGAGATATACCTGATCTGGGTTCCACTTGGGATTTCTTTTTGTACCAATTTGAGAAGAGATATGTCGGGATCCAATATAAAAAGGTAATTGAAAAAGTTTTCTTTATCTTAAACATGAGGGTAGGTCGATGACTGAATATTTGAGAGAGTTTGATAGACTAAGCCACTATGCACCAGAACTTATTGTGACACAGGAGATGAAACTTCAAAGGTTTAAAGATGGGTTGTTACAAGCTTACTTACAGAGATAGACTTAGAGTCAAAAATCTTCAGGTAGATTAGGTCAGCAGGCCACCTTTATAGCTAGTCCTCTTGGGGATAGAAATAGAGTAGATCCCTTATGTGAACATTGTGGCTAGCAACATTAAAGCGAGTGCTGGAGGTTGATAGGAGATCATTTCAGATACGACTCCAAAGACCATTTTGCTAGAGATTGCCCTAGATTTCAGGCTCCAACCACTCCGTAAACCAGGGGACCTACTACTCAAGGAGGTAGGGGTAGAGGTGATGCCATAGGAGCTACCAATCAAAGAAATTTCTCACTGATAGCTTTGGAATCAAAGGCTAGAGCTCCAACACATGCTTATGCAATAAGAGCTTGGGAGGAGCAGAATTCACTAGATGTCATAGTCAGTAAATTTATTCTCTTTACTCTTGATGTTTTTGCATTAATTGATCCTGGCTCCACACATTCATGCATATGCACCACAGTAGCATATGGAAGGGGTTTAGATGCTGAAAAACTAGAATATAAAATCCTTGTGACTAATCATTTAGGGCATAATGTAGTAGTAAATAAAGTATATAAGGATTGTCCAATTTAAGTACTAAATCACACCTTTCCTGCAAGCTTGATTGAATTACCATTTCATAAGTTTGATGTGATTTTTGAAATGGATTGGTTGTATATATATCAAGTAATAGTGGATTGTCATATTAAATGAATTACACTTAAAATCGACAATGATGAAGAGATCATAGTAGTAGGAGAGAGATTCGATTTTCTTTCTAATGTGATATCTACCGCCATGGCTAAAAGATTGATAAGAAAGGGGTGTGAAGCCTATCTAGCATGTGTCCTTGAAACCAGAAAAAAGCCAAAATTTAGGATATTCCCACAGTGTGCCACTTTCAAAATGTATTTTCAGATGAGCTACCAGGGTTACCTCTAGAGAGAGAGATTGAATTTTCCATGATGTTTTACCTGGTACAACATCTGTGTTTATCGCACCTTATAGAATGGCACCTACGAAATTTAAAGAATTAAAGATTCAATTGCAAGAACTTATTAAGAAGGGTTTCATCTTCCCTAGTGTATCTTCATGGGGTGCACCTATATTTTTTGTCAAGAAAAAAGATGAAACACCGAGACTTTGTATTGATTACAGACAGTTAAATAAAGTCATAGTGAAAAATAAGTATATATTGCCCAGAATTGATGATCTTTTTAATCAACTTAAAGGTTCTGGTGTATTTTTCAAGATTGATTTAAGGTTGGGCTATTACCAATTGAGAATGAGGAAATCGGACGTGTCTAAGATTGCATTCAGAACTGGATACGGGCACTATAAGTTTTTGTAATGCCTTTTAGGCTTACAAATACTCCAGCATTTATGGACCTTATGAAATTATTGTCTATATCAGTTTGTAGTAATTTTCATTAATGATATACCGATTTGCTTTAGGAATCAAAAAGAGTATGATGAACACCTCAGAATCATTTTGCAAACCCTAACAGAAAAGTAGCTTTTTGGAAAATTTAGCAAATGTGAATTTTGGTTAAATTAGATATCATTCCTTGGCCATATTGTGTCAGCTGAGTGAATTAGAGTAGACCTAAAGAAGTTCGAAGCTATCCTTGAGTGGAAATCGTCAAGAAATGCAACAGAGATTAAAAGTTTTCTGGACTTAGCAGGTTACTATAAAATATTTGTTAAGGGGTTTTCATTAATTGTAGCTCCTCTAACAAAATTACTTCCAGAGAATGTTAAGTTTATTTAGAGTGAAAGATGTCAGGAAATCTTTGAGAAGCTTAAGGCAATGTTGACAAAAGTGTCCGTTCTGACTCAACCAATAGTTGAGAAAGACTTTGTGATTTATAGTGATGCATCGTATAATGAGTTGGGATGTGTTTTAATGTAAGAATGAAAGGTGATCACTTATGCATCTAGATAACTTAAGCCATATGAAAAGAAATATCCCGCTTATGATCTGAAGTTAGCAGCTATTGTGTTTGGTTTTAAGGTGTGGAGACATTATTTATATAAAGAAAAATGCTATATATATACTGACCACAAGAATCTTAAGTACTTGTCTACGCAGAAAGAGTTGAACTTAAGGCAAAGAAGATTGATAGAGCTGATAAAGAATTATGATTGTATCATTGACTATCATCGGGGCAAGGTAAATGTTGTAGTAGATATACTTAGCAGAAAATTCATGGTAGGTAAATTTTACTAAATAATTAGTATTCATTTTGAAAATTTACATAAATGGTGAAATTTCATATAGATTCTAATTGTGGTCTTTCATGTATAGCTTTAAGAGCTATAAATGTCAGAATAGCATTAGCAAATGATAGAGCCATTATAGCTAAACTAAGGCTTAGACCAACACTGCTGTAGCAAATTAAAAAGGCTCAAAGGCACGATGAGAAGTTTGTTATTATTGTTAAGCAATTTCAGGGAAGGAATGATAGCGAATTTGTGATTAAAGAAAAATAGTCCTTATATTACAAAGATATAATTTGTGTTTCCAATGATGAAAGACTCAAGAAACAAATCATGGAAAAAGCTCACAACAGCTCTTATGTTATGCATTCGGGTAGCATCAAGATGTGAAAATTCATTATTGGTGGCCTAGCATGAAAACTCAACAGGTGAAAGCTGAACATCAAGTTCCATCAGGTTTGCTACAACCCATAGCAATGCCTAAATGAAAGTGGGATGATGTCATTATAGATTTTGTGAGTGGCTTGCCATATACTAGAAAAAGGCATGATACGGTGTGGGTGATTATTGATAAATTAACAAAGTCAGCACATTTCTTACCGATCCGAACCGATTATTCGATGAACAAATTTGCAGAAGTATACATTCATGAAATAATAAGATTACATAGAGTTCTATCTTCCATTATATCAGACAGAGATCCAAGGTTTACTTCGAAATTTTATAAGAAACTTCAAGGGGTTCTTGGTACAAAGCAAAAATTCAGCACTACTTTTCATCCTCAAATGGACGAACAGTCTCAAAGGGTAATACAGGTACCTTTTAATAAGTGATTAAAGTTATATAATGTAGGAAATTATAGTAATTGTGTGGTTATGATGTGATAGTTACTAGATATGCCTAGAATTATGTAATAGATTTTGAAGATAGTTGGGATCGATATCTTCCCTTGGTTGAATTTACTTACAATAATAGCTATCAAGTAAGCATCCGAATGGCACCATATGAAGTGTTATATGGAATAAAATATAGAACCCCGTTATGTTGGATTGAGCTTAAGGAGAATAAGATGGTTGTTCATAAATTAATTAGAGAAATAGAAGAAAAAATGAAAATTATTAAGAACAATTTGAAAGCTGCATCAGATCGTCAGTGTTCTTATGCCGATTTGAAGCGAAAAGATATAAATTACTCTATTGGTGACAAAGTATTCTTAAAAGTATCACCATGGAAAAAGGTGTTAAGATTCAATAGAAAAGGCAAGCTGAGTCCTTGATTCATTGGACTAGGGGTGTGCAGAATCGAACCGAAATCAAAAATCGAACCGAATGAAATTTGAATCGATTATTTCGATTTTTAGTTCATTCGATTTTAAATCGAAATAAAAATCGATTTAATCGATTTGATTCGATTTTTCAAATTGAAAAATCGAAAGAACCAAACCGATCGAAGTTTTTATACGTATATATTTTATAGTATTAATGTTTTAGAGAATATAACTTGGATTGATGGTGTGGAAACAAACAAAATCCCCTGAGGTCCCTGGTTCGAATCTCACAAACAGCATATTTGTCATTTTCTTATTCTTTTACTTTAATTTTTTTCTCAATTTTTTTACTTTAAAAGTTTTGTTTTATTTTTTTTTACTCTACAAAAATCTAATTCACTATTTTTTTACTTTAATCTTTTTTTTTGTTTTTTATTTTCTCATTTTTTACTTTAAAAGTTTTATTTTAATATTTTTTTACTTTACAAAAATCTAATTCACTAATTTTTTTTACTTTTATTTTATTTACTTTAATCTTTTTTGTTTTCTCAAATTTTTTATTTATTTATTTTTACTTAACTAAGTTGAGGAAAATTTTTTTACTTAACTACAAGACAATCTAATTATTATTAAAAGTAAAACTACAAACTCTTTTTTTTTTTTTAATTTTTCGTCGGATTGGTGTATATAGTAGATACTATCTAGTATCTACCCAACTTCTTTAGCAATGGAGGCTAGCATTACGTTTTTTACTAGAAAAATAAATAATAATCTAAAGTTTTTTCACAATTTTTAACGTTTATGATTTGTTAATAAAAAATGAAATTAATGTTTAATAAAATTAATTTTTCATTTTGATTTTAATCAGCAACATTCATTAATTTAAAATATTTTTTGATTAAATAAATAATAGAATATATTTTGATTACTTATATTTGAAGTACCTAAAAAAGTTTCTAAATAAATCATTAATTTATTAAATTCCAAAATGAAGCATATTCATGAATAGTTTCTCTTTAATGTCATTAATATTAAGATCAAAATTGAAATTCATATTATACCTTAGGAACAAAAAATAAAAAAGCAAACCGACAAACTAATTTTGTATGCTTTGCCCTCTAATTTTGGCAGGTCTCTTAATATTTTATTTCATTTGTGGATTTTTCAATTATACTATCCCCTTAATTTGCTAACTTATACTATTCAAACATTTGAATTCTTTGAGCTATTAAATTTCAAATATGTATAATTATATTTTTAATGTAAATCAATTAATCTCCTTATTTTTTTAATGTTGTATCAAATTTCAAATATGTATAATTTTTTATTGGAGTTCTTTAATGTATTTTTTAAAATATTATTTTAGTATATTTTTTAATATAATTTTGATTAGTATTTATTATGGACATAATATAATAAATTTATGTATATTATTTTAATTTTAGTTATTTTAAATAATTTTATTTTGTTGAATATAAATTAATTTAATTTATGGATCCATATAGGTTAAAAGTCATTTAAAAAAGAAATCTATATTGATCTAGAATCGATTGGATCGAATCGAATCGGTCAAAATTAATTCGATCTATTCGATTTCGATTCTAAAAATTTTGATTTTCAGTTCAGTTCTTTTAATTTAGGAAGTTCGATTTTCGATTCGATTCGTTTAATTTAGGAAGTTCGATTTTCGATCCGTTTGGTTCGATCCAAAATCGAATCGAATCCATCATTGGACCATACAAAATTATAGAATGTATGGATCCAGTAGCCTGCAAACTAGATCTGCCAAGGGAATTAGAAATGATCCATGATAAAAATGAAACAATGAAAAAAATGTAGCCACAACTGTTCTAATTAGGCAATTTAGAGGATGGATTTCTTTTATAGAGGGAAAGAAATATAACACCCCAAATGATATAATTCGAATTGAAATGTTAATGAAATAAGAATTTATATCAAGCTTAATTTTAGGACATCCAAATAACGTAATGATAATAAAAATGAGGATATATATATATATATATATATATAATATATATATATATATATATATATATATATATATATATATATATATATATATATATATAAGCTAAAATAGATAATAATTTAAATAGAATGGGGTTTTAAGAAAATTTATGTGTTCAAAAAGTAATAAATCTGCCTAATTTCTAAGCCAAAACGGTGTCGTTTTGCTTGCTTTTTCCTTCTTCCCTTTCTATCTCAATTCTATCTTTCCCCTTATCACACTTTCTCTAACCATTGACTTTCAGACCCCTCCCTTTTGCCATTGCCTTCATCTTTCCTAGCCAACCACCGTCGGTAGCCATCCGACTTCCTTTCTTTGCGGCGTGTGATGACAACAACTCCATCTCCTCTTATTTTTCTTTTTTTTTTTTTCTTTCATTTTCTTGTGTCTTGGTAAGGATTTATGGCCAACCATCACGCCTAGTTGCTCCGCCTATCACTTGCACTTCTATTCTGGCTCCCCCTCCTTTGAACGTCGGCTAAGAGGTATGGATTCTACCTATTAAAAAAATCTGGATCTAAAAGAGTTGTGTAGGGTAAAATTAAAGTTAAGGATTTAAAATTAATCCTCTTTATTTTATCATCTCTTTAGGAATTTTACATATATAACGGTGTGTTGGGGGGTATAATGGGATGATTGGTATAACGATGTGATTGGAGGTGGTGCATTGGATGGATTGACAATAGAGTGTAAAATCATTTACCAACTTGGTATTATACATATATATATGAGAACCGATAGAAGAAAAACTAGTTGTAGGCCTAGTATATGCCGACAGGGCTTAGAAGGCTACAGTCCCTCGTATCCTTACGATGAATTCTATTGATTACTATAAGCAATAGAAAAGAAAATATAAGCCCTATCTAGTTGATATAAATGTTAACCTACGACTAAGATTTATTATATGTTATGATTGCAGTTGAACTAATATGTTGATCTTATGCATGATTTGTTTACCCATAAATCACTAAGTAAACTTTCAATTTATTTTATTTTATTTTTATTTATTGTTATGTTTATATTTTGCTGTATTTAAATTTATGAATATATCTTATGGCATGAGAATAGTTTGGGAATGTAAATTTAATGGTTGCCACTAAGTATTTTGCTTAACACGTGGAACTTTTATTTTTGCACGTAGGTTTGTAGGAATGTTGAGAAAATTGCAAACAGGGTATCTACTGAAAAGTGAGAAGATTTTCTTCTACTTCTCAATGGATGATTTGGCTTGGAAGTTAGACATTGATGCTCTGGAGATTTAGATATTTATAAGTTTTGTAAATGGCCTTCCAATAGATAATTTTTGTATTAAAGTAATTATTGTATGATAATTGTATTGTAGAAGTGGTTGATAGTATCTTTTCTTATGGATGTGAAGTATATAATTTAAATTATTCAATTTATTTTATTTCGTGGATGGGTTCATTGTTGTATTGTGATGAATTGAGAAGGTTGAGATATAAATCAGGTACTATATGTATTTTAAAGAAGTCAAGAATTGAGTTGGATATTATAAAAGTGCAAATGGTATTTTACGAGCAGGGACGTTAGGGACCCGTATAAGGGAAACTTTGTCTGTTTTTGTATAAAATTTTAAAGGTACAATTTGAGCAAGTCATTAGTTTTCAGTGGGGTCTAAATTTCATAAGTAGATTCTAATCATAAGGCTTATAGCGTTCAGATCTGGTTCCATAGCGGTCGGGGTTTATGGGTGTTACATAGCTATAGTGTTTGAAATTAATTGGAGTTTAGTGTCATGTTAATTCATTTACTATGACTCTTTATGGGGTTAATTGGCATGCAATTATCTCTATTGTTGACATCAACTCACTGCTTTGGATCTGTTAATTTTTTTTTGTTCTCTTCTACTAATTAGATTGCTGGATTATTTGGTTAAGTGGCAAATACATATATCTTTTTATTTTTATAGAAAGACAATAAAGTTAATGACAAGTAAAGATGCTTTGGTTTACAATTGCTCATCTTAGCACAACTTTTAGTCCATAACTCTTTATCACTTTAACTTTTAATTTTTTTATATGATGTTTATTAACAAGTCTACTTTAAAAATAAATTAATTAATAATGGGTTTATATGCAATGTCTTTGGTGCAAAATCAACTATCTTTCTTTTCTGTTGCTTGTAGCACCCGAGTAAAAAGAAAACAAATGCCTTTCAATTCATTTTGTCCAACCTATTCTCTTTTTGTTGCGTGTTTGGTTTTTTTGGGATGTATTTTATATCCTCTAGAATGCTTATGCAGATGTCAAAACTTCACTCTACATAATAATGAGAATGCTTATATGTTGGATTAGCTTTATGCAAATTGCTTATGCTTGGTTTCTTTGCAGTTGTTTATAGAATGGATCCTAGTATTGATAGTGTGGATGAGAGCATTACCACTTCAACTGAAACCACTTTCAAAAGATAATCATTGTCTTGCATATGGAATGAGTTTGATATCATCGTAGCAAGTTAGAATAATGATGGAAAATTGAAAGGAAAGTGTAAGCATTGCTAGAAAGAATATATTGTTGATTCTACCCATGATACTTCTAGTTTAAAGCATCAATTGAAGGTATTTCCTAAACTTGATGTGTATAAGGAGCATGTAGCTTTAGCTATAATTAAGCATGGATACACTTTTACTTTGTTAAACATGAAGAAAATAGAAGTATTCATACATACTTGAATCGAGATGTGAAGCTAATATGTAGGAAAATAGCAAAAACATATTGCTTAAAATACATAAAAGGGAACGAAATATTCTTAAAGATACTTTGTTTGAAGCACCCAGTAGTATATGTTTGACTTGTCATGTATGAACCTCTTGCATTTCTGAGGGTTATGTTTGCTTAACTGCTCATTATATGGATAAGGATTGGAAATTATGATGTAAAATATCGAACTTTTGTTATTTTTCTCCTTCACACACTGTTTCTTTATTGCATGAAAAAGTTTATGACAACTTAATTTTTTTAGGAATAGAAAATAAGATATTTACTATTACTGTAGACAATGCACGAAATAATGACGAAATGCAAGAGTTACTTAGAGATCAACATAGTTTGGGTGGTTATTTGCATTGCAATGGTGACTTTTTCCAAGTGCATTGTAGAACTCATATCCTAAATCTTATTATTTAAGACAGTTTGAAGTTGATTGAAAAATCAATTAAATTTATGAAAGAGGGGGTGAAATATGTGAAGATTGAGCATAGTTCATTGAAATTAATGCATTCCAACATCTTCCAACTCTTAGTTTGGATTTGAAGATTGAAAAAAATTACGTGCAATTCAAAAATAAATCAATTCCAAATTACAAAAACAATAATAACTGGAAAAAATTGAAAAATATATGAAAAATCTTTTCAAATAAAAAGCAGTCATTCATAACTTAATCTTGAAGCAATCATAATTACATTTTCCTTTTGTTCCAATCTCTAGACTTCATCATCTCTTTCAAATTCCAAATCATGCCGATTTATTATAGAAAAAACAAAGATCCTAAGGTTATGACGGACAAAAAAACTCATTTTCACTTCATTGTAATGTATTCCTTTATCCTTCAAAATTTGGATAGAACTCCTTTAAATGCACATTTGAAAATACAAAGACAAATAATTATCATGGAAAAGATCATTCATATGATATTGACAAAAAAATACCCATGATTTTAGCAACTCAATTACTATTGCTCCCTTTAGCGCCCCTAATTAACAAAGCTCTCAATTCAAGCCATTTCTCACAATCATCATTTCACACATCATTTATGACTAACAAATAAATTCTTTGATCCAAAATCTCTCCTGATGCTCTTCAGAATTGACCCAAATCTATATCTTAACATTTCTAACCAGTAAACTTCAAAATCTTAATGATCGCCTTTTACAAATCAAAACCATTTGAGAAATAAATCTCCAATTTCATATCAAAATGCCATATACTCTTTCATCATTATACACAAACTTAGCAAGTGTAGTCTTTCCCAAGCCTTATTTTCCAACTATTATAATAACAGCATACATTTTTTCTATTAACACACTGCATTAAATTTTCAAAAATGATTTCTTTATCACCATTTTTCCCAATCACATCAGCTGCATCTACAAAGGAATGGGCTATCTCCCTCTCTCTCTTGGTTTAAAAGGTTACATACTCAACTCAATGTTGATTTTGATGGAGAACAAAAAAATTCAAAGTAAAATAGTTATAGGCCTAGATTAATTTTATTTTACATGCTTAATCCATATCTAACGTAGTTACTCTACAGAGCATCACGGTAAATGTGCTCTATTCGAAGTTTAAACAAAATTTGGAGATTTTTAAAAATTTAAAGATCAATACCTAATTAGAAATTTATTATAAAATCATAATGTGGATACACACAATTAGGGATGATCATGGGATGGGCAATCCCCGTTCTCGATGGGGAACCGCCCCAAATGGGACAGGAAATTCCTAAAAATTTTCCTCGTAGGGACAGGGATGGGGAAAACATATTTCCCGACTTAGACTTCGGGGCAGGGATGGGCATTATGGTTCCCACACTGAAAATTTTTTGCCCCCAAAATTTAGTAATTAAAATTAATTATATTTATATAATTTAATTTTAAATTTTTTAATTGTTAAAATTTATATTAATTTAATTTATAATTAAATTTATATTTTTAATTATTAAATATTATATTTCAACTACAATTAATTGTTAAATATTATATTTTAGTCAAAATTATATATTTTTTAAAATAAATATTTTTTTATATGGGGATGGCAATCCCTATGGGGACAGGGACGGGGGGAAATTTTTTCCCTGAAATACTTTCAGGGATGGCCCTACCTCCACCTAGGGCAGTAGGTGAGGAGCCATTCCCCGCTTCTGTCTAGCCCAGTGATCATCTTTACACACAATCATTACATTATATTTTTCAAAGAAAATTAAATCAATTTTTTGAGAAGTGATTTTTGAAATTCACACTTAATGGTAATATTTTTTTTTATAAAACTATATAAAATGGTTTCTATGTTTAAGAGAGAGTTGGAAGCACTTTTCTTTGAGTTTTACTATTAGTTTAGATTTTTCCATCTCATTTCAGCATTCAGGGTCTTATCACATGAAAATGATTATAGTTTCAATTGTAATCATATAATGAGGTTTTAATCCTTATATATACTAGTGAGAAAAATAATGTTAGGTTGCTAGTTACTAAGGAAAGAAATTAAAGTGTTAGGTCTTTTACTTTGGAAAAAGTAAGGATGAGTATGGACCGGTTAACTAGTCTATTACCAAAAAATTAAGCAGTCCATATACATCGATTTTTTCAATCGATTTTTTCAAAAGACTAACCGTTAACCAATCCGTTACAATCGGTTAATTAGTCAATCAGATTTGATTTTTCAAAATGGATAACCAATTTTTTTGATTAACCACTACAATTATAAAATGCAATTAAAAATTTAAATTATCAAAATACTTAAAAATAAAAATTGAATATTCAAATTACTTGAATATTAAAATTTCAAATTAAACACATAATGTTCAAATAAATTCAACGCCTAAACGTCAAATAAAAATACAATTCACATGAGTTTTTGCATAGTTAACTAGCTAGTCATTAACTTGAACCTTATTATGATCAGCTACATCGCAATCTGACTCTACAATTAAAAAAATAAACAAAAATATTACAAATTAAAGGTTCTTAAAATCAACAATAGAAATATAAGTAGAAAAATCAAAATAAAAAAATACCTATCTTCACACTTTCAAGTTCTTCTAAAACTTGTTCAATTGAAATTCGATTACTAGTGGATCTAAACCAATCTTGTCCACAAATGAGTGCTTCCATAAGTTTAGGAGTTAGATTAGATTGAAATGAGTCAGGAATACGACCTCCTATGCTAAAAGTGGATTCTGATATAGGGAAATATAGATTAAGACCCCAAATATCGTACCCAAAGAAACATGGATTGCTAAGAAGAATATCTATGTATGAATTAAATTAATCTGAGATTGTTTTCCAAATATTTTTGATTTAAAGGAAAAAATTAAACTAAATAAATAATTAAACAAAATAAAACTAAAATTAAATCAACATGAATTAAAAACAAAACAATAAATGAAATTCTCTTATTAAAGAAACTATCCACCTTAACTTTCATTGTAATGACTTAAATTCAATAGAAACACCAGTGATTATGAAAAAATTAGATGAAATAAAGCCCGAATATCTTTCTTAAGCATCAATTCCTCTTTTTAGGAACAATTTAACAATTAGCATAAAAATCTAGTTTTAACTTCCTAAATACTCATTGAACTCTCTTGCAAGTAAATTCAACTCCAATTTATTATTAGCTCCTTATCTCTTAGTATTAACCATTAATTTCAATACATAATTACCTCAAAATTAGAAAATAATCATGCATTAACACTAAAGAGTTAACCAAGAACATGCAAATCATTAACTATATCTAAACTAATTTTTAGTTATTGAACCAATAAACCAACAATCAATCTCAACATAATTAAAGATAAAAATATGCTTAAAACTAAGAAATAATCAACTGATATTAAAATGAAAGCTCAAAATAAAGTCATAACAATGAAAATATAAGATTTCAAGTAACCATTAGCAAAAAGAAGAAAAACTACTTCATAATAAAAATAAAAGAACCATAAACAACTAAAATAAAAAGATTAGCAAATTAAGAAAACATAAAACTATAGTACACAACGAACTAAAGAAAATTAGAGAGAAAACTAAAGAAAAAAATCATAATTAAAGCTTACTGTGTTCTCTCTGATTGATCATTAATCTCAATGATGATTTTGTTTTGGTGTTTCGATCCTTTATTTATAGGCATTGAAGAAGAATCCTACCTTTCATTACTTGCCAATCACAGCAGAAAAAGGATTCTAGCTAAAAAGGAAGTTTTGTCAAAGTCTGCCTCTTATGCACGACTAAGTAGGTTGAAGCTTTAAATTTTTGCACTGCCATGTGTGAGGTAAGGAAATCCATGCATGGCCAAGCATGGAAATTGGCCATCTGATGCACTGCCATGCATGCGCTTTCTGCCTTTTGTTCAATTCTTCAACTTTTGATCCTTTTACACAATTTCTTCATATACGGCCATTCAAAATTTTATGCACGACAGTGTTAATTGCCTTTGGACTAAACATTGATTTTCTGGCTTTAATTTCTCAAAATTACAGATTTCACCCAGAATTTTTCATTTCTTCCAATTAAGCCTTATTTTTTTTTTCAATTTGGCCCTGAAAAATACCAAAACTTACAATTAATCCCTAAAATATAAATTTAACCAATTAAACTAAAATTCAACTAAATTAAATCCAAACCAACTTAATAAAACACCTCAAATCACACTAAAAATATAATTTAATTCATAATTATCAAATACTCCACACTTAAACTTTAATTGCTTGCTCTCGAGCAAATTAGAACAATCCAACTTTTCAAAATAATCAAACTCAAATAAAGAATCATGCATTTTAAAATCAAGTTTAGTAATTAACAATAGCACTTAATAAAATTTTCAACTAGAATAAATTCAAATAAGACAATATGAGTTAGTTTCCTTATGTGTGTGCAAGACCAAAATATTTTCAGAATTTTTCAAAAAATAAAACACCAATACAAATACATAGTGAATCTTAGAATTATTGGAACAACTCAAAAACAATGCTAAGAATCACTTAGGTCTTTTAAAGATTGTAATGAAGCTAAGGTATTAGTTATCAAAGAATAGATAAAAGATCAACAACAAGAATAACCACTCTAAGATAAAATAGACTAATAATTCTTATTTTTCATCCATTTAACTTAAGCAATAAAGAACTTAGCCAAACTTAACCAACCCTTCACAATTTAAAGCTCTTATGAGAGAGAAAATTATTAAAATTCTCTCAATTTCTCAACTCATGCCATTTTTAGAAGAAGTTGCAATTAATTTCTCTTGTAAAATATTCCACACTTCAGATTTTTGCCATACACAAGTGTGCTAGATCTTTTAGTAATATAGAAAAAAATAGATTAAGATCCTAAAATATCGTACCCAAAGGAACATGAATTGCTAAGAAAAATATTTATGTATGAATTAAATTAATCTGAGATTTTTTTCAAATGTTTTCGATTTAAAGGCAAAAATTAAATTAAATAAAAAATTAAACAAAATAAAAACATGAATTAAAAACAAAATAACAACTCAAATTCTCTTGCTAAAAGAACTATCTACCTTAACTTTCATTGTAATGACTTAAATTCAATAAAAACGACAGTGTTTATGGAAAAACTAGATAAAATAAAGCATGATACCTTGAATTAAGTGTAATGGCCTCAACACCGGTCTGGCCGTGAACAGTAAATTCCGGTGGTAAATAGTACATCCGAGCCGTAAAATGGATCCGAAAGTGAAAAATATTTTATTTGACCATCGGGAAGTATTGGTCATGGTGAGTCCGGGGTTGAAATTTGAAGTGAAACCGAGGTCAAATAGACCTCCGAAAGTCGAAAATACGAAAAAGGTAGCGAGTCAATTTCCCTGATTGGGAATGTGACTTGATTTTGCATAAATTTTTAAAAATAGCAAATGAACTCCAAAAATTGCCATATTTTGCAGATCTTAATGAAATTTCATGAAGAATATTTTGGTATAAAGAAATAAATTTTTCGGCGATGTCGACAGTTATCGAATCGAACCAGTTCGGTTGAATCGGACCAGTAACGGACTCCGATTGAGCCGAAATTTTGTGTACTACCTAATTTGGATGTGATAAGAATTATGGAATTGAAATTGGAGTGATTTGGAGTGAGGAAATGGGAGAAATAATTTTGGACTTTAAATTAGGTGTTAATGGGCTTTAATTAATTAACTAAGCCCATTAACCCAATCCAAGCCCACAAAGCCCAAAACCCAGCCTATATAAAGGGAGAATTTTCTGGAATAAGACAGCAAATCATCTTCTTCCTCCTCTCTCCCTCTTGGCCGAATACCTCTCCACCATTGTTGTTGGATTTTTTCTTCATTTCTCTCTCCATTTCACACCAAATCCAACCACCTAATAGAAATTTCTGCCTCTCTAGTTAAGTGTTGTGACCTCCTCTCTTCAAATCAAGGAAGAAAATCAAGAAAAATAAGGAGAGAGAGTTTAGGGTTTCATTTGAGGTAAGTGAAACCAATGGGTTAAAATTATTTCTAAGGTGCCTACTTATGTTTTTGGGTGTCTAGACTTCATTTATGATGTTATTTTTAGCATTTGAGGTTGGAAAACTAGAGTTCTAATGGCTTGAAAATTCGGCTTCCATAGGGAATCAAGGAGACTTGCAAGCTTCCAAGGCTAAAGGCAAGGAAAAGGAAGCTTAGGCACACTAGAACAAGAAAAGAAGGTTAGTGGCTAATAAATCTTAGTAATTTCTTTGATTTCAATTAAGTACCCTTTATGTAAGTTAGGGTTTACGTGATAAAATGATGATTTAATTGAAATTAATGATGAAATAGTGTATCTAGACCTTGAATAAGCATGTTAAAATGATTAAATGATTTATTGAATGATGATATGGTATACTTACCTTGATGGCCGAATTATACCTTAAAGGAAACCTAAGTGTATTTTGTGAATTTTGATGAATTTAAGCTTTTAAATGATACTAAAAATGAAATAATATGCTTAGGAATTTTTATGGAAATTATTGAAATTAAATGAATATTTTAGAGAATAATTTCAATTATGTAAGTAATGAAAATATGGCATTTATATGAAATAAAATGCAAATTGATGAGAAAGTGAATGATTTTGGTGAATTATGGTAGAATAATTCACAATCTATGTGAAAGAATGGAAAGAAATGACTACGAGTAATTTCGAGTAATGAAATAATGAAAAAAATTTAAGTTTGATTGAAATTTTGATGAAATTGTGCCCTTAGAATTAGTCTGGCAGTAAAAGCCTAGCTCAGAATATAATTGGCTAGCCATAGGGACATATGTACCGCGGTGCAAGTCACGGCGACTTGCTTAGTTATGGTAGGATCACTGATCACCATAGCTTCTGTTGTACCTGGTATCTGCTACGTGGAAAAATGATCGCTGAGATCATTTTTCAGTCTATATGTGGCCCATGGAGGTCCACGTCCCGAGTATCCAGTCTGAGAATTTCTGTCGGCACTGTACTAGGGGCATGAAATGAAATGAAAGTGATAATAAGTTAAAAGAAATGAAAAGAATGATAAAAATGAAGTTTAAAATGGAAAAATGACTTAAATGAAAGAAAATGAAAGTTTAATGGCAAAATGATAATTTTGCCAAATTGGATAATTAATAAGTAAAAATAAATGAGAAATGATTAACAAGGGCAAAATAGTAATTTTGGAGACCTAACAAGGTCAATAAGATAAGATTTTATAGTACAGGGATTAAACTGTAATTTTACCCAAAAGTAGTAAAATAAGAAAGAAGTGATGAATAATGGTGAAACTAATGTAAAAGAAATGAAAGTAAATGACTATAATGGCAAAATTGTAAATATTAAGGAAAAAGGATATTTTTGGAATTTAGTAAAATTTTGAGGACTAAAAAGGAAATTAGTCAACCGTTATGAAATAAATGAGAAAAAAATGTAAATAATGTGAAAAACCACTGTTTTCACTAAAATGTGCTGAAAATGTTAAAATGTATTTATTTTGAAATTAATGGATTAAATAAAGTATATTTAAAGAAATAAATATTGCAAAGAAAGTATTAGGATTGTTAGACACCACTGAGCATAGTTTATGCTCAGCATGTAGTTTTTATTGCATGCAGGTACAGCGCTAGAGGAGCAGTGATGCACAAAGTGAAGGAAAAGAAATTTTGTTATTATGTAAATTATATAGACATTGGCATGTATATAAATGATTAATATGTATAAATATTTGGATATGTAGAGATATATAAACATATATGTGTGTGATTGTGATGATGAGATATTTTGATTTATTGGATGATTGATGGAGATTTTGGAGTAAGGGAATGATTGTTATAGAAGTGTTGTGCCTTTGAGAGGCTGTGTGTTGTCTGATTTTTCAGGAGGCTAGACAAATACAGCCGTTATACTGCTGAAATTTTATTAAGTGAATAGTAACCCGGGACAGTTATAGGTCATTGAGTACCTAAATAATCGGTAATATCGAATTTTGATATTAGGTAAATGTTAATTAAAAGGAAAAAAAATTTTTGGTTTACGTACACTGTTCCGTTAGATCGGGGAGTGATAAGGGTGTTACAATTTTATTGGTATCAGAGCAAAGGTTTAGACGGTTCTAAGATCGGAGTGGGTATTAATTGATTTGTCTGTATATACATGCCAATTATGTTTAGGAAGTGAATGTTTTGGAACTAATGTGCATCTGCTCTTTTTTGTTTTATAGTGAAAAGATGTCTACTGACCGTGGACAACAGTCAGCTGACAGCAGGAGTGAGGCATCGAGTAATATTGGGCGACAAGAGGCCCCACAATAGAACCCTCCTCCTGTAGCACCGCCTCCTTTCCCTCAGCCGGACTTCCTTGATTTGATGGCTGATTACATCTAGCAGAGACTGCAGGCAGCTCCAGCTCCGACGCCGCCTCAGCCGACAGTAGTACAGATTCAGCCAGCGCCGCCTAGGCAAAGACCTATCCTAGAACAATTAAAGAGATTGGGGGCAGAAGACTTTTCTGGTAGAGAACCTTTGACACCTGCAGTGGCTGAAGAATGGTTATACAAGATAAAGAGATTTTTGAGATAACCCACAGCCCACTGGAAGAAAAATTTGAAGGTGTTGTAGCCTTACTTCAGGGTCCTGCATTCATTTGGTGGGATTCTGTCAGAAGACATACTCCTGCAGATCAATTGAGTTGGGAGTACTTTGTGGACCAGTTTGAGAAGAAATATATTGGGTCCGAGTATAAGGCTACTATGCAAGAGGCTTTTTGGAGATTAAAACAGGGAAACAAGACAGTGGCAGAGTATGAGAGAGAATTTGAGCGATTGAGTGCTTACCTGGATGAAGGCCAGGCTACAGAGGAAAAATTATGTTACAGATTTGAGAGAGGCCTACATACTGAGCTTAAACAGATCATTGGAGCTCAGAAGTACCCTACCTTGCGTGCTATGGTGGAGACAACCATAAAGTTAGAGACGACTCAGGCTGAGCAAGCTGAGAGACAGTCCCGATTTCAGCAAAAGAGGAAGCAGGGACAGTTCAGTGGTAAAGGAAAGAAAGCAAAGGGATCTCAGGCATTTCAGGGACAGTCACCTGTAGCAGCAGGTCGAGGTCAGGGTAGTGCATCTCGAGGCAGAGCTCCGACTATTAGTACTCCTCGGGACCGAGATAGTGATTCTGCAGTGGCTTGTGAGCACTGTGGTAAGTTTCACTCTGGAGAGTGCAGATTTCTGACAGGAGCCTGTTTCAGATGTGGATCCAGAGATCATCGGATCAGAGACTGTCCTGCTATGCAGAATACTTCAGTTAATTCACCAGCATCAGGTACAGGATCCTCAGCTCCTAGAGGTCGTGGTAGGGGAGCCGCCCCTCACACTTCAGTCTCCAGACCTGTTGGACAGACATCACAGGGTCAGAGGAGAGTATCGGGTCAGACCTATGCTGTCAGAGCACGTGAGGATGAGGATGCTCCAGATGTAATAGTTGGTATGTTTATCTTGTTATCTGATTCGGTGCATGCATTGATTGATCCGGGTTCCTCGCATTCTTACATTAGCACTGCCTTAGCACGGGATAGAGGGATGAAAGAGGAATGCTTGGACCAGGATGTTTTGGTGAGCAATCCTCTGGGGCATAGTGTAGTGGTAGATAAAGTATACAGACAGTGTCCTATTAGTGCTTAGGGACACATCTTTCTGGCAAACCTGATCGCTTTACCTTTCCATGAGTTCGATGTGATTCTGGGGATGGATTGGTTATCCGCCCACCAAGCGACTGTCGATTGCAGAAAGAAGAGAGTCACTTTAAAGCTTAGCAATGATCAAGAGGTGACAGTGGTAGGTGTGAGAACTGATTTTCTGTCTGATGTGATATCCGCCACTGCTGCAAAAAGATTGATTAGAAAAGGATGTGTGGCTTACATGTGTTATGCAGTAGAAGTAAAGAAAGTCAGTCCAAAGATGTCAGAAGTACCTACTGTTAGGGAGTTTCAGGATGTCTTTCCTGATGAATTGCCTGGTTTACCACCTGACAGGGAGGTAGAATTTTCTATTGATGTTGCTCCAGGTACTGTACCTATTTCCATTGCTCCCTATAGGATGGCACCTGCAGAGTTAAAAGAATTGAAAATTCAGTTGCAAGAATTGTTAGATAAGGAGTTTATTAGTCCCAGTGTTTCTCCCTGGGGTGCGCCAGTCTTGTTTGTCAAGAAGAAAGATGGTACACTCAGGTTGTACATTGACTATAGGCAACTGAATAAAGTTACCGTTAAGAACAAGTATCCTCTCCCTCGTATTGAAGACTTGTTTGATCAGCTTAAGGGAGCAGGTGTTTTCTCGAAGATTGACTTGAGATCAGGCTATTATCAAATGGGAGTGAAAGAAGCAGATGTGCCGAAGACTGCTTTTCGTACCAGGTATGGCCACTATGAGTTTCTGGTTATGCCTTTTGGGCTTACGAATGCTCCAGCCGCCTTTATGGACTTGATGAATAGGGTTTTTCATCCCTATTTGGACCAGTTTGTAGTAGTTTTTATTGATGACATTCTGGTCTACTCCAAGACGCCGGAAGAACATAATAAGCATCTGAAGCTTGTTCTGCAAGTCCTAAGGGAACAACAGTTATATGCTAAGTTTAGCAAATGTGACTTCTGGTTAAATGAGGTGTCTTTTCTGGGTCATGTAATCTCAGCAGAAGGTATTAAAGTGGATCCTTCAAAGATTGATGCGATTATTCAATGGAAACCACCCAAGAATGTTACTGAAGTGAGGAGTTTTCTGGGTTTAGCCGGGTATTATAGGAGATTCATTAAAGGTTTTTCTACTATTGCAATACCTTTAACCCGGTTACTACAGAAGAATGTTAGATTTGTGTGGACTGATGCTTGTCAGCAATGTTTTGAAAGACTTAAAAGCATGTTGACTGAAGCTTCAATTCTTACTCAACCTGAATCGGGTAAGGATTTTGTGGTTTATAGTGATGCATCCAGGAATGGATTAGCGTGTGTTTTGATGCAGGAAGGCAGGGTGATTGCATATGCCTCCCGATAGTTGAAAACACATGATAAGAACTACCCTACCCATGATCTGGAATTAGCAGCCATTGTTCTTGCACTGAAAATTTGGAGACATTATTTATATGGCGAGAGATGCTATATCTACTCAGATCATAAGAGTTTAAAATACCTTCTCACTCAGAAAGAGCTTAACCTTAGACAAAGGCGATGGTTGGAATTGATCAAGGATTATGATTGCTACATCGATTACCACCCAGGAAAAGCTAATGTAGTAGCTGATGCACTTAGCAGGAAATTTATGTCAGGTGATATGAATACCCTTAAGTAATTAGTATAAGTAATTGTTTTGCTTTAGTAATTGATTGTTTTGTTTGCAGCTCTCCGAGCTATGAATGTCCATCTAAGTTTAGCTTCAGATGGAGCCCTGGTAGCTGAATTACAAGTAAAGCCTGACTTTGTGCATCAAGTTAAGACTGCTCAGAAAGAAGATGATCGGTTGATGAGCATTAAGAATAGACTTCAGAATGGCAGTGTCGAGAATTACTTCTTGAGTGATGGTGGGAGCCTTTATTTTAAGCAAAGGCTTTGTGTTCCAAACCAGGAAGAGTTGAAGAAAGGTATTCTAACTGAAGCACATCATAGCAGTTATGCAATGCATCCTGGAGGTAATAAAATGTATCAAGATTTGAAAGCTTTCTATTGGTGGCCAGGTATGAAACGAGATGTGACAGAATTTGTAAGTAAATGTCTGATCTGTCAGCAAGTAAAAGCTGAGCACCAAGTTCCTTCAGGGTTGTTGCATCCTTTGTTAGTACCAGAGTGGAAATGGGACCGAGTGACCATGGATTTTGTGACAGGCTTGCCACTGACTCAGAAGAAGCATGACGCTATCTGGGTAATTATAGATCGACTTACCAAGTCAGCTCACTTTCTGCCCGTACGGATGGACTATCCTTTGTCTAAATTAGCAGAATTGTACATTAATGAGATAGTAAGATTGCATGGAGTGCCATCTTCCATTGTTTCTGACAGGGATCAGAGGTTTACTTCTCGATTCTGGCACAGTTTTCAAGATACTTTGGGTACAAGGCTTCACTTTAGTACAGCCTTTCACCCTCAGACAGATGGCTAGTCCGAGAGAGTGATCCAGGTTTTGGAGGATATGCTCAGATGTTGCATTCTAGAGTTTGGATCCAGTTGGGAAAAGCATTTATCTTTGGCAGAGTTTGCATACAATAACAGTCACCAATCCAGTTTGAAAATGGCTCCTTTTGAAGCACTGTATGGTAGAAAGTACAGAACTCTTCTATGTTGGACTGAATTGAGTGAAAGGAAGTTAGTAGGTTCTGATTTGATCCGTGATTCTGAAGAGAAAGTTCGAGTCATTAAAGGTAGATTGAAAGAAGCTGCGGATCGTCAGAAGTCCTATGCTGATTTGAAGAGGAAAGACATAGAGTTTCAGGTGGGAGATCAAGTTTTTCTGAAAGTATCTCCATGGAGAAAGATTTTAAGATTTGGAAAGAAGGGCAAGTTAAGTCCTAGATTTATTGGCCCTTATGAGATACTTCAGCGAGTGGGTCCCGTAGCGTATCGACTAAAGTTGCCTTCTGAATTGGAAAAGATACATAACGTGTTCCACGTGTCTATGCTCCGTAGATACAGATCGGATCCTAGTCATGTGATTACACAGGAAGAGATTCAAGTGGCTGACGACATGACTTATGAAGAGGAACCAGTGAAATCTTAGCAAGAGAAGTTCGTCAACTCAGAAACAAGCAGGTTCCATTAGTGAAAGTACTGTGGCACCATCACAATATAGAAGAAGCTACTTGGGAACCGGAAGCCACTATGAGATATCAGTATCTCCATCTCTTCAATACAGGTAAATTTCGAGGACGAAATTTATTTTAGTAGGAGAGAATTGTAATGGCCTCAACACCGGTCTGGCCGTGAACAGTAAATTCCGATGGTGAATAGTGCACCCGGACCGTAAAACGGACCCGAAAGTGAAAAATATTTTATTTGACCATCGGGAAGTATTGGTCATGGTGAGTCCGGGGTTGAAATTTGAAGTGAAACCGAGGTCAAATAGACCTCCGAAAGTCGAAAATACGAAAAAGGTAGCGAGTCAATTTCCCTGATTGGGAATGTGACTTGATTTTGCATAAATTTTTAAAAATAGCAAATAAACTCCAAAAATTGCCATATTTTGTAGATCTTAATAAAATTTCATGAAGAATATTTTGGTATAAAGAAATGAATTTTTCGGCGATGTCGACAGTTGTCGAATAGAATCAGTTCGGTTGAATCGGACCAGTAACGGACTCCGATTGAGCCAAAATTTTGTGTACTACCTAATTTGGATGTGATAAGAATTATGAAATTAAAATTGGAGTGATTTGGAGTGAGAAAATGGAAGAAATAATTTTGGGCTTTAAATTAGGTGTTAATGGGCTTTAATTAATTAACTAAGCCCATTAATCCAATCCAAGCCCACAAAGCCCAAAACCCAGCCTATATAAAGGGAGAATTTTCTGGAATAAGACAGCAAATCATCTTCTTCCTCCTCTCTCCCTCTTGGCCGAATACCTCTCCACCATTGTTGTTGGATTTTTTCTTCATTTCTCTCTCCATTTCACACCAAATCCAATCACCTAATAGAAATTTCTGCCTCTCTAGTTAAGTGTTGTGACCTCCTCTCTTCAAATCAAGGAAGGAAATCAAGAAAAATAAGGAGAGAGAGTTTAGGGTTTCATTTGAGGTAAGTGAAACCAATGGGTTAAAATTATTTCTAAGGTACCTACTTATATTTTTGGGTGTCTAGACTTCATTTATGATGTTATTTTTAGCATTTGAGGTTGGAAACTAGAGTTCTAATGGCTTGAAAATTCGGCTTCCATAGGGAATCAAGGAGACTTGCAAGCTTCCAAGGCTAAAGGCAAGGAAAAGGAAGCTTAGGCACACTAGAACAAGAAAAGAAGGTTAGTGGCTAATAAATCTTAGTAATTTCTTTGATTCAATTAAGTACCCTTTATGTAAGTTAGGGTTTATATGATAAAATGATGATTTAATTGAAATTAATGATGAAATAGTGTATCTAGACCTTGAATAAGCATGTTAAAATGATTAAATGATTTATTGAATGATGATATGGTATACTTACCTTGATGGCCGAATTATACCTTAAAAGAAACCTAAGTGTATTTTGTGAATTTTGATGAATTTAAGCTTTTAAATGATACTAGAAATGAAATAATATGCTTAGGAATTTTTATGGAAATTATTGAAATTAAATGAATATTTTAGAGAATAATTTCAATTATGTAAGTAATGAAAATATGGCATTTATATGAAATAAAATGCAAATTGATGAGAAAGTGAATGATTTTGGTGAATTATGGTAGAATAATTCACAATATATGTGAAAGAATGGAAAGAAATGACTACGAGTAATTTCGAGTAATGAAATAATGAAAAAAATTTAAGTTTGATTGAAATTTTGATGAAATTGTGCCCTTAGAATTAGTCTGGCAGTAAAAGCCTAGCTCAGGATATAATTGGCTAGCCATAGGGACATCTGTACCGCGGTGCAAGTCACGACGACTTGCTTAGTTATGGTAGGATCACTGATCACCATAGCTTCTGTTGTACCTGGTATCTGCTATATGGAAAAATGATCGCTGAGATCATTTTTCAGTCTATGTGTGGCCCATGGAGGTCCACGTCCCGAGTATCCAGTCTGAAAATTTCTGTCGGCACTGTACTAGGGGCATGAAATGAAATGAAAGTGATAATAAGTTAAAAGAAATGAAAAGAATGATAAAAATGAAGTTTAAAACGGAAAAAGGACTTAAATGAAAGAAAATGAAAGTTTAGGGGCAAAATGGTAATTTTGCCAAATTGGGTAATTAATAAGTAAAAATAAATGAGAAATGATTAACAAGGGCAAAATAGTAATTTTGGAGACCTAACAAGGTCAATAAGATAAGATTTTATAGTACAGGGACTAAACTGTAATTTTACCCAAAAGTAGTGAAATAAGAAAGAAGTGATGAATAATGGTGAAACTAATGTAAAAGAAATGAAAGTAAATGACTATAATGGCAAAATTGTAAATATTAAGGAAAAAGGACATTTTTGAAATTTAGTAAAATTTTGAGGACTAAAAAGGAAATTAGTCAACCGTTATGAAATAAATGAGAAAAAAATGTAAATAATGTGAAAAACCACTGTTTTCACTAAAATGTGCTGAAAATGTTAAAATGTACTTATTTTGAAATTAATGGATTAAATAAAGTATATTAAAGAAATAAATATTGCAAAGAAAGTATTAGGATTGTTAGACACCACTGGGCATAGTTTATGCTCAGCATGTAGTTTTTACTGCATGCAGGTACAACGCTAGAGGAGCAGTGATGCACAAAGTGAAGGAAAAGAAATTTTGTTATTATGTAAATTATGTAGACATTGGCATGTATATAAATGATTAATATGTATAAATATTTGGATATGTAGAGATATATAAACATATATGTGTGTGATTGTGATGATGAGATGTTTTGATTTTTTGGATGATTGATGGAGATTTTGGAGTAAGGGAATGATTGTTATAGAAGTGTTGTGCCTCTGAGAGGCTGTGTGTTGTCTGATTTTTCAGGAGGCTAGACAAATACAGCCGTTATACTGCCAAAATTTTATTAAGTGAATAGTAACCCGGGACAGTTATAGGTCATTGAGTACCTAAATAATCGGTAATATCAAATTTTGATATTAGGTAAATGTTAATTAAAAGGAAAAAAAATTTCGGTTTACGTGCACTGTTCCGTTAGATCGGAGTGATAAGGGTGTTACATTAAGAATATCTTTCTTAAACATCAAATCCTTTTATTAGGAACAATTTAACACTTAGCATAAAAATTCAGTTTATATTCCTAAACATTCATTGAACTCTTTTGCAAGTAAATTCAACTCCAATTTATTCTTAGTTCCTTATCTCTCAGCCTTAACCAATATTATCAACACATAACTACCTCAAAATTATAAAATAATCATGCATCAACAATAAAGAGTTAACCTAAGAACATGCAAATCAATGATAGTGCCTAAACCAATTTTCAGTTATTGAATCAATAAACCAATAATTAATCTTAACACAGTCAAAGATAAGAATGAATTTAAAATCAAGAAATAATCAACTGATATTAAAATTAAAGTTTAATCAAGTCATAACAATGAAAAAATAAGATTTCAAGTATCCATTAGCAAAAGAAGAAAAACTACTTCATAATAAAAATAAAAGAACAACTAAAATAAAGAGAATAACAACTTAAGAAAATAAAAGACTACTGTACAAAACTAAGTAAAGAAAATTAGAGAGAAAACTAAAAAAAATCGTAATTAAAGCTTACTGTTTTCTCTTTGATTGATCATTAATCTTATTGATGATTTTGTTCTGGTGTTTTGATCCTTTATTTATAGTTGTTGAAGAAGAATCCTGCCTTTCGTTGCTTCCTAATCACAACAAGAAAATGATTCTATCTAAAAAGGAAGTTTCATCAAAGTCTGCCTCTTATGCACGATCAAGTAGGTTAAAGCTTTAAATTTTTGCACTGTTGTGTGTGAGGTGAGGAATACCCATGCACGGCCAAGCATGGAAATTGGCCTTGTGATGCACGGCCATGCATGCTCTTTCTGCCTTTTGTCCAATTCTTCAACTTTTGATCCTTTTACATATTTTTTTCATACACGGCCATTCAAAATTTCATGCACAGCAGTGTTAAATATCTCTGGACTGAACATTAAATTTCTGGCTTTAATTTCTCAAAATTATGAATTTGATCCAAAACTTTTTATTTCTTTCAATTAAGTCATTTTTCCTTCATTTTGGCCCTGAAAAATACCAAAATTTATAATTAACCCTTAAAACATAAATTTAACCAAATAAACCAAAATTAAACTAAATTAACTTAATTAAACACCTAAAATCACACTAAAAATATCATATAATTCACAACTATCAAATACCTCACATTTAGTTTTTGCTCGCCCCCAAGCAAATTAAACCAATCTAACTCCTCAAAATAAACAAACTCACATAAAGAATCATACATTTGAAAATCAAATTTAGCAATTAACAAGAGCACTTAGTAAAATTTCCAACTAGAATAAATTCAAACAAGAAAATATGAGTTAGTTTTCTTGTGCGTGTGTGAAATATCAAAATATTTTAAGCATTTTTCAAAAATTAAAATATCAATACAAATTCATAGCCAAGCTTAGAATGACTGTACACCTAAGTGTACAGATGGTTTCACGCTTGAAACTTTAGAAATACCATAAGCCTCTCATTTAGCACCGGAACCCGAAGGTCATTTCCGCTAAATAACTCAAAAATAAAACTTAGAATCACTTAGATCTTTTAAAGGTTGTAATAGGGCTAAGGTATTGATTATCAAAAAATGGATAAAAGATCAACAACAAGAATAGCCACTCTAAGATAAAATAGACTAATAATTCTAATTTTTCATCTCATTAACTTAAAGAATAAATAACTTAACTAAACTTTCCCAACCCTTCACAATTCAAAGCTCTTATAAGAGAGAAAACTATTAAAATTCTCTCAATTTCACAATTCATGCCCTTTTAAGAAGTCATACTTACTTTCCCTTGTAAAATACCCCATACTTAAGATTTTTGCCATATATGCTAGCTTTATTGCAATATTTCTTTCTTTCTTTTTTTTTTCTTTCTTTTTTTTTTCTCCTTTTTCTTTTTTTTAGCATTGTTGTTGGCAATACAATAATAACATGGATAATTACAAGGTAATATTTAACTATTTACTTGACTTCAATAATAGCCTTTGACAATAAAAAAATATCTTACTACACCCATCAAGATATCCAATTCCTATTAATCCTTCCAATCCTAGAGTGATCAATTCTAGAAGGTAGGTAAAGTGTTTTAGGCTATGTGATTAATATATGAGTGTAACAAAAATAAATATGGCATGCATTAAGCATATCTCATTCGGTTCAAAAATAGCTAACAAGAGATAAATATGCATATTGGGTAGGAAAACAAGTTAAAATATGACGGAATAAGAAAAATATTGCCTAGATTACTTTTTAGCTTGTTTTAAGTTGCTTTTATGCTTTGAAGGGTGATGAAAAAAGTTATAGTATTCTAAAATTTCTTACTCAACTATTTCATTGCATTGATTTTTCTAAGTAACAAAAACTGGTCTTAAGTGCTCAAAGAGTAGAAACTAATAAATATAAGCCAAGTTGAATACTTAAACTAGCTAAAAATTTATCAAATAACATGCCTGTCTTAATGCTAAACAAGAATTTTAAACATTGCACATTCTAAATTAAAGTTTAATATGTTCAAAATTTTTGAGAAAAAACTAGGGCGAACTAAGCTAAATGTACAATATATGATAAATGAATTAAATAAACTAACATGCAAATTAAAAACTAAATATGCAAACTAAAAAAAACTAAACAATTAAAGCAAAGAAAAAATGACTAAAACAAAATAATTAACATAATCCATGAGTAAGAAAATGAGAAATATAAGAGAACTCCCTTAATTTGATCTTCAAAATCTATCCTCCTCTTTAAAATTTTATTATCCTCAGCAAAGCAACAAAAGTATTCCCTTACTGCACAACTCTAGAACCAATATAGTGCAAAAATCAAGGCTGAATAAGCATGGTAACTAAGTGAAGAAATGTAACTAGGCCAACCTTACTTGAGTGCTGAATACATAATATCAATATATTACATAATAGACAGTGTGTGAATGCATAATCTCAAGTTTAAAGCGAATTGGTGATGGTTGGGCTTAAATAAAAGGAAGAGAAAGATTTTAATTGGTTAGGGTAAGCAGAAAATAAAAATTGGTTAGGGTAAGCACAAAATAAAATAATCCAATTGTAAATCGATATCAAGCCAACAATAAAGTTCAATTCCAAATAATAGGTAGCTAAGAGTAATGGAATACAGATGAACATAACTCAATTCAAAATTAAACTCTAAGCAAACCTATATTTAAGAACAATAAAGTCACGCCAATTTATTCATATTAATCTCAGTAAGTAAATTGAAGTATTAAGCAAATAAAAAACTAATAAAAAATACACCTAAAACTTCAAACTGAAAATTGAGAGCTTAAACATCATTTTAGGGCCTAAAACGAGTTATTATGTAGTGTAAAGCTTACATAATAAATGTACGTCTCGAAATGAGCTTTTCAAAAACATATTATAATAGTCAATTAGATACATGTAGTAAAAGTTATGATCAAAACAGTCCCTGCTGTAATAAAGACTCAACACAAGTGAGAATGTGCAAGTGATTCATAACTAAAATCAAAATTTGAGTTACTTAATCATAGGTGTGTGCTTGAGTGAGTATTTTGGTGCTTAAGTTAGTGATAAATTATGTGGGTGAGTGATAGAGTGGATATGAGTGTAGGTGAGTGAGATAATAGAAAAAGGAAAAAGGGAAGGTGCAGAAGGGATACACGCGGCCGTGCATGGGAAAAGTCCATGCTATGCACGGTCACATAAAAGGAAGGGGACAAAGGTGCGCGGAAGTGCAAAAGTGAGGGAGGCTGCATGCGCAGGAGCACACAGGAGAGAAAGGCAGCATGTACGGGATAGTGAGGGGCTGGAAGGCGTGCGAATGGCTAGGCAATTGGGTGCGCGGGAGCGCGACTGGCTGTTGGACTCCGTAAATAATTTTTTGCCTTTCCTACTGCACTTTAAAATTCAACTTTTCTGCACATTAAAGAACAAGTTAAATTTAATTCACCTTAATTCCTTCTCAACAAAATTTAATCAATCCCCATTAACAACATGAACTCAAAATTAAATCTTCACTCATGTAAATCCCAACTTAACCAATTTACTAAAACCCCATCAAACTTGATTTTTGAAACGTGTAAACTAGTTTACAGTATGTGTATAAAATATTACTCAAACTCACTCAATTGTGCCCTTTTCTTCTAAATTCAAGCTCTTATTCAATAATGTACGGCCAAGCATGGAAATTGGCCTTGTGATGCATGACCATGCATGCTCTTTCCGCCTTTTGTCCAATTCTTCAACTTTTGATCCTTTTACAGCATTTTTTCATACGCGACCATTCAAAATTTCGTGCACAGCAGTGTTAAATATCTCTGGACTGAACATTAAATTTCTGGCTTCAATTTCTCAAAATTATGAATTTGACCCAAAACTTTTCATTTCTTTCAATTAAGTCCTTTTTTCTTCATTTTGGCCCTGAAAAATATCAACACTTACAATTAACCTTTAAAACACAAATTTAACCAATTAAACCAAATTTCAACTAGATTAACTCAATTAAACACCTAAAATCACACTAAAAATATCATATAATTCACAATTATCAGTTGACATAGGCATTTACAGCACATCTTGAGCCATTGCAGAAAGTATTCGATACCTTAATGAATTAACCGTCCACCAATTCAATATATCAAAGCCTTCTTTGTCTTTCTCAAGCATCTTATTGTAATATCTATCAAACTCAGTTTTTACTTTCCCACTACCTTTAAATACCTTTTGCTACTTCAAAAATGCTCAAATAATATCAGTAGTAACTCTAGACTTAACCTTATTTTTATCAAGCTCAGCTATTTCAATTGCTTCAGTTTGAGTGGATGGCGCTATTGATGCACCATAAGAGTCATACATGACAAATAAAACTTTTCTCGATATTTCTTTTAACTTTTCACTATTCTCAGAACCATAACAATTCTCAATAATGACATCAATAGATTCCAATTTGAAATGAGGATCAAACACCACAATAGCAAATAACATAATATTCACATTATCAACATTTGCCTAATACTTGTCAATTTTTTTTATCTTAACAGCCATTGCTTTTAAACCCAAATGGTCACTTTTGCAACATGAAGAAATCGACAAGCCAATACCATAAATCTGTCTCATATATTCATTTCCAATGGCATAAAGAGAGCTGGATAAGTTCACAGTTGTTTCATAGAATACTTCAAGAAAAGGAAGCATACTTTTAGCATATTCCCAATCACCTATCTCCAATAAACTACTCTTACCCAAAAGCTCACTCACATACTTTTTATTAGTCACCTCAAGTAAGTTAAAAGCCTTTTCAAACTTAATAGCAGAATTTAACATCAAATAAGTTGAATTCTACCTAGTTTTAACATCTAGGCATACATGACTCAAAGTGTATAGCAACTCTTTTTTAGCACAATTTTTGAACTTACTCAACCTAGAAGGAGAAGATCTAGCATACTTTACTGCATTTCAAAATTTCTCAATTGAAGTATCAATATCTTTCAAACCTTATTTCACAATAAGACTCAAAATATGGGCAACACATCTCATATGCAAGTATTCACCATCCAAAATACTATCCTCCTAACTATTCAATCTTTTTTCTAAATACTGAATACCTAAGTCATTTGAAGTTGCATTATCAACAGTCACAGTAAAAACTCTATGGCTAGCCTAATTAAGCAAGCATTTTTCAATTGTTTGACCCATGATCTCGCCAAAATGACTAAGAATTGGACAAAAAGAAATGATCTTTTATGCAAATTCCAATTCTCATTAATGAAATGACATGTGATACACATATAACTATAATTTTGAATGGAAATCCATGCATAAATTGTAAGGCAGATTCTAAAAGATAACTTCTTCAAATAATTTATCAAATACAATTTCTCTTATTTATAGAGATTGTAACAAACCCTAGCAACTGTAAAATATGATGGTATAACAAATAAAGGTTGCATAGCATGACAAAAATCATGAAATCCTTTATGTTCCACAAATCTAAAAGGAATCTCATCAGAAATTATCATTCTAGCTAGACATCTCCTACACTCTTCTTGATCAAATTTTCAATGTGAAAGTGTATGTATAGTGCTAGCCAAACTTCCAATGGGTAAAGGTTTAAATGTTAATATTTTTTGTCTTCTTTTTCTATATTTACTGGATATTTTTTGCACCTACTCAAGTGATTACTTAAATAACTAATGCCACTAGATGATGGACATGCAAGAGACTTCTTACAATATTTGCAAGTAGCCCTTTGGTCATCACTATTGTTACTGGCAATTTTTTCAAAATGACCCCAAATCCAAGATTTTTGCTTATCATTGTTCTTAGATTTTGGAAGTGGTGGTTTTGTTGGATTCACACCTTGATTTGTTTGTCTCTATTTGAACTGATTGAGTACACTCTTCATTTGTTCTCTGTTCTTGTTGTTGTTGCCCTTGTGGGGTGTTACTTCCACTGTTGGTTGTGGAATTTTTAGCAGTACTTGATAAGTCCTTCAAAGATTCTTGAAGTGTGAATGTATAATATTGAATTTATTAATCTTATTTATCATTAATACAATCATGAATATCAAATAAGTGAAATGACATTTGCCTGCACATGAATCTTGAAATGTAAGATCAAGTAATAAGAGGACTTAACTAGTTTCAGTAAATTATTAACCTCAATGTACAATTTAGAGCTATGGTACAATGAAGTTTTGGTGTTGTTGGCAAGGTACATGAATAATTCTACATTGGTAAAGTGACATTTAATTTGGTAATTGAAGTGGCATTTAATTTAGTGCTGTTGGCAGGGTATATATATGCATTCTCCATTTGGTAAAGTGACATTTAATTAACCTCAACATTATGAGTAAATATTTATTGTATACGATTTTGTAAAGTAATTTTGAATTACATTATAGCTTCAATGTGATAGCTTGGAATTTCAAGCTTTGTATTGGCTTCATGGCAGCAATTAGGCACAACATTTAATTCCTAATAGAAATTAATTAATAAATTTATTATAGCATATGTCAACTTGAGGTGCTATTATCTGTTAAGACTGCCCTTAGGACTTAGTATTGTACCATGGCAGGTTAAAGTATTTTTTTTCAAAAGAATATTAAGCCATAAACCAAATATATATATGCAAGCACTCCATTCTTTTTGATAAGCCAAGGCATATATATTAGAAAGAGCAGTACAAAGTGCCAACCGAACAGAACAAAGTAATAACCATCTGCAGCAAAACGAACATCTACTAGAGAACAAACAACAATTGAAACTAACTGGGCCAAAATAAAACCAAACGAAACAGAAGAGAAAAGCAAAAAAAAAAAGTGAACTAGCGTCCGGGAAACCACACACCCAAATGAAATCAACTCCACAACACAAAATAGCCCCCATAAGTCTGTGAATTGATAAATAAACATTCCTGGTTCTTATTTTAAAATGGAAAAATAAACACCCTGAGATCGAAGAACTCAATGAAATTTCAACTCATTCATCCACATACAGCTCCTACAATAAATATTTATCAAGCAACAATGAAGAGTACCCTCACCTTAAATTACTGAAATCTTGTCAACGAGATGGTGGAGATCAGAGAAACTGAAATCGCTATCGCTGCTACACCACGAATTAGGATCCTTTAATTAAATCTCAGCTACATCGATTGAACTACGGAGAGCGACAGAGGTAAGGAGATCGAAGTATAGCGGCGACCGACGTGAAGAAGAGGGTGGATTCCTGGACTAGAAGCAAGCGGCAGCTTTTGTGAAGGGAGATGCAAAAATAGAATGGGGTATAGTTTGAGATAGGGTTATTTAATTATATATATAACCGGTCGGTTAACCGAAATCGACGATTTTTTGAAACCGTGGACCAAAACCAATTCGAAATTTGAAAATTTCTATTTTTAAAAATCTTAATCATTTTTTTATTCGGTTAACCTTAAAAATCGATCCGATTTCGGATCGATTTTTTGGTTAACCATTTTTTCGATTTTTTTGCTCATCCCCAAGAAAAAGGCTAAGTATTTAAGTTCTTTTACTTTGAAAAAAAGAAAAAAGTGTCAAAAGTCTTTTACTTAAAAAAAATGCTTGAGTAGCTACTTTTTAATATGCTTTTATATCTTGTCATACCAAAAAGAAAGAAATTAGAAAATTTTTACACGGATTGTCTTAAGTAGAGGATATAGGCAAAGAATTGAACATTTATAAATCATCGAGTCATATTATTTCTCTTTGATCTCTTCTAATTTCATATTATGTTGCTCTGTAGTTGTTCTATTATTAATAGTTCTGCATAATTTGTTAATATATAAAATTGTTTGCATAATTCTCTAAAATTGTTACTTGTGTTCTATCAAATGATTACCTGGCATATTTTTATAATTCATATTTGCAAAATTTTTTGAAGTTTTATAAATCATATTTGCAAAAGTTTTTGAGGTACTAATTCAGAGTTGATTTCATCCTCGTGTGTTAAAATGATTGAAAAAATATTTGATCAAATATTTTTTAAAAAAATTTTGGATATGATCTAGATTTGTTTTGAGCTCAACTAAATGTTTGCATCTGTTCTACTTTTGTTTTCAGTTTTGAAATAAGAAAAAATTTGTTATGCTCAATTCTTCAATTTATGACCCATTTTCAAGTGCGGTACTATTCGATTGGAAGTTGAGCAGAATTGGCATAGCATACCATTCTGTAGATGCTCGTACTTTTCACCACTTCCTTTCTTAAGGATTCATTATCAAATTCATCAAGCATATCTTTCGAATCATAAAGGACTTGTGTGAGCTTATCTACTCATAACTAAGCTCCTTCACACTGCCTTTGTTGCTGCTGCTCAATAGCCAAGATCACAGCTTGAATAATGGCGATCAACATCTCCATGATTTTTTCAAGTTTAGTTTCAAGGTACCATGCCAAGCAAACTTCTTTAAGAGTGAAAGAGCTCAACTTCCCTACAACATTATTCGCAGCAATCTCAAAAAAAGGGACTCGGCTAAGATCTGTTTACCCTTGCAATACAAGAATTGATTCAAAGTCCGAGACTTTTCTTTAAGAAAAAACAACGATCAAGCCTAGAACATTTAAAAAGCTTCATCTTGTGAAGACTTCTTTCCATTGTTCTTTACAAAATTCAAAGGAATGTTCTTCATTAAATGTTAATGGAAACTAACATAGGTATGTTTATAGGCAAACCGCAGTTAATGAAAGGACTTAATTTGGTATAATATTCTTCCAATTTTATTATGAATTGTATTCTTTTGTTGAAGTAGAGATGCTTCTTTTTTCGAGGATAAAAATCTTTAAGTTTGCGGTGGTTTGATTAGAGATTCTCTTAGGTTTGGGTGTAATGGCTTTGTGGCTAATGATGGGGTCTGCTTTATTGTGAAAGCGGAGATATGGGATGTTCTTCATGGCATTATTCTTGTTAATCAACTAGGATATAAGCATGTGTTGGCAGAGACAAGATTGTGGTTGATATATTCCATGGTAAATGTTATCCAAATGTTGATTGTTTTGCTGTTATGCTTAATATTAAAGATAGAATTGTAGGTTTTCACTCTTTTGCCATTTCTCGGGTCCATCGAGAGGCAAATGTTTCAACTGATTTTCTTTTTAAATTGGCATATCAGTTTCCTCCTAAATTTCATCTTCTTCAAGCTTCTCCTGCTGGTATTAACAAGTAGGTATTTCATGATGTTGTTGCCACTTTTTATGTGCATTCATTTATTTTTCTTGTTAGCTTTGCTCACCTTCTCCTACAAAAAAAGTAGAGATGCAGATTTAATAGGTATAGTATACATGCAAAATTAATTAATTGAATTAAATTCTTTCTAATTGTTTTCTTATAAGAAATACATACAAAATTAATTAATTAAATTAAACTCTTTTTAATTGTTTCCTTATAAGAAAAATATTTAAACTAATTAATACATATTTTATCTTTTTTTTTTCAGAGGCCAGAAGTTTTTGATGAAGTTCTGAAGTTAAGAGAAAAAAAAAAGTTGAATATCCTTAAATTCTTAACAAACATGGTCCAACATGAGGAAATTTCCAATGTAACTATGATCAATGCTATCGGACAAATATTATTCATTGTTATTTACACATTAAACCAACAACTATAATAATAATAATAATAATAATAATAATAATAATAATAATAATAATAATAATAATAATAATAATAATAATAAATAAATAAATAAATAAAGTAATTTTTTGCCATAGAATATTTTGAAGTGATAAAAAAAGGCCATGAATTTTTCTCTTACTCCTAAAGTTTCAAAATAGAAAAATTTACTCATATATTTTTTAAAATAAACAATTTTTGTTCTTTAAAATGAACATATCTTACCATTAAGTGACTGATATATCGTATTATGTAATTAATTGTTGTACGAGATAAGATATTTTTTATTTTAAAAATTTAAAAATACAAACAACTAATTGATTAAGTATAAGAGGAGATGGTAGCCCACTGTCTCCTTATCTCTTTATTTTAGCGGCTGAAGGGCTTTTCGCGCTTATTTAGAACAAAGAAGTAGCTGGGTTGATGCATGGTTGTCATGTGTGTATTGGTGCACCGAAGATCAACCATTTACTCTTTGCCGATGACTGTTACATTTTTTTCAAAGCAATTGGTTCTGAGGCCTCTGTTGTCAAGTCAATTATGGAAGAGTATGCCGATGAATCGGGACAATTGATTAACTTTCATAAATCGGCCATCCATTTTAGTAAGAATACTCCTTCTCTGACTAAACAACAAGTCCGTTCAATTTTAGCAGTAAGTGAAGAAACATAATGCTTTTTTCATCTGGGGTTACCATCATTTATTGGTAGGCATAAGAAGGAAATATTTGCTTTCATTGAGCAGCGGATGTGGAAACGAGTAATGGGATGGAATCATACTCTATTATCTCGTGTAGGAAAAGAAGTGCTTTTGAAAATAGTTGTTCAATCAATACCCAATTATGCTATGTCTATTTTTTACTGCCTCTAGATCTTTGTTCTAAGATTGAGAGGATGCTAAATTCCTTCTGGTGGGGTACGGAGACAAATGGTTCTAGGGGTATCTCATGGATGTCATGGAAGAGAATGTGCTGGCCTCGCAAGTTTGGAGGTATGGGGTTTCGTTCTTTACACGATTTTAATCTTGCTCTCTTGGGGAAGCATTGCTGATGTTTAATCTTAGATTCTCATTCCTTGATGGCACGACTTCTTAAAGCAAGGTATTATCCTCACTCGTCTCTCTTGTGTGCTTAAATTGGGAACAATCCATGCTATATTTGGCGGGATTTTTATTTCTGCCCTCGATGTGTTAAAAAGGGGACTAAGAAGACGTATAGGGAATGGGGCTGACATCTCAATATTTTTGACCCATGGCTTCCAGAACAGGTGAATCCCTTCATCACAACTTCTAATCCTTTACTTTCTCCTGGTTTGAGGGTTGCTGCTCTTATTGATGTTGATTTAAAATTATGGAATTTGGATATGCTGTCTAATTTTAATGATATAGATCGTAGTCTAATTCTAAGCATTCCCTTGAGTTGGCATGATATACCAGATGGGTGGCAATGGATATTTGAAAGAAATGATACATATTCTGTTAAGAGTGCTTATAGGGCTATTCATGATAAACTAGATAATTTTATGGATTTGATGTCTCTCTACTGTTGGCAGAAATTCTGGAACTTATTTACTCCTCCAAATATGAAAAACTTCATGTGGCGGGCTCTACATTCCTGTCTTTCAGTCCGTGAGACCTTGTTCTCTAAAGGTGTAGCAATTGAGATATCTTGTCCTTTTTGTGGTAATGCCAACGAATCTGTTGTTCATCTTTTGCTAGAATGCCCTTTTGCTATTCAGGTTTGGTTGAAGGCTGGTTTTAGCTTTCAAAATCCGATTTATAATGATTTGCAATCTTGGTTTGGTATTATCCTTCAATCTTTTAATGGGGATATTTGTTGTAAAGTTGTGGCTTTATGCTTGGGCATTTGGAAGTGTAGGAATGAATTGGTTTGGTAGGGTCTCCATCAGATTCCGGATGCAGTAATTTTTGTGGCTTCTAGTCTTTTAACTACATGGCAATTTGTTAGGAAGAAGGACATTAGTCACCTTGCTCCAGTTACTTCTTCTTCGACTCCATGCACTTGGAATCCACCTCCTGTAGGTTGGCTCAAACTTAATGTGGATGCAGCTACCTTTTCGTCATTCAATAAGAGTGGAACTGGGTTTGTGGTTAGGAATCATGTGGACGATTTATAGTAGCTGGCACTAGAGTTTTTCCTGGCGTTTTAGATCCTGCAGTTGTGGAAGCTCTAGGAGTTAGAGAGGCATTAAGTTGGTTGAAAGCACATCCTGCCCCTCTAGTTCATGTCGAATCTGATTTTGAAATTGTTATCAAATCTTTAACTACTCAAAATTGTTATAACTTTGACTTTAGTAGTATTGTTTCTGATTGTTTTGCTCTTTTTCAAGTTGATGTTACCCTAAAATTTGGATTTGTTAAAAGGTGTGCGAATCGTGTGGCTCATTTACTTGCTTGAGCCTCCATTTCTATGTCAGATCTTAAATTATGGGACTTGCATCCCCGTTCTTGTATTTCCTCAGCTATTGCAGCTAAGTTTAATTTCCAGTAATGAACTTCTTTTATTTTCAAAAAAAAAAAAAATTATGGTATTTTCTTAGCAAATTTAAAAAATAAACCCAGTTGAATGCTGAAATATTATGTTAGCCCAAATAGTTTGTCGAAAGTGTAAATTTGAAGCTTTTTGTTATGCGGCCCATTATGGGAATGGGCGAACTGGTTGGTCTCCGGCTTATTTGGTGAGTTGATGCACAATTGTTTTAGAAGAAATCCTATTTTTTATTTTATATATATATATATATATATTTGGTGTGGCAGTGCTCTAAATTTGTTCATACTTATATATTCATGTATGCTTAGATAACTTAACTAATTTGGATGTAATCATAATTAATGGATTCAAGTTATTAATAATATATAATCTCAATTATCTTTCAAATTTAAAATTAAGATTTTATACTTTAAATTAGTATATAGTTTTAAAGGTAAAAAGAAAAAAAAAAAAACTTGCCTCCGCGTGCATGCTTCTAAATTTTGACAATAGCCTAATTAATTCACCACCTGTTCCACTCTAAAAGTAAATTGGAAATAATTATAAAGTTGATATAAAAAATTGTACTTTTTCTACAATTATTTTTCAATAATTCCTACCAAAATTATGAAAACGTGAAAAAATCACGTGATCTATAAAATATAAAAATATGAATTAATCTATAAAAATAAAAAAAAATATTAATTGTCTGAGTTTGTATGATCCATCAACTTGACAACAACAGTTCAATTAAGCATATATTAATTATTTTAAGTTTTTAACACCATGTGACATAATTAAGAAGTATACACAAATTAACAAACATACAAACAAACCCAAACAAACACCGATATAAACAACTTAGATAATTACGCAAACCTTCGAAATAAAAATATTAAATTTTAATTAGTCAAAAAGATTATTTAGAGTTAATTTTGTAATTTAAATTCTAGAATAATAAGTAACGATAAAAATATATATATATATATGGACGCATACGATAGGTCAATAGAAACGTTGAAATGTCAAAAAGGTATCACTTGGAATCTCCCTTCTCTCTCAACGCCTGATGGGTGACGGCCACCCGCCCCTGACTTTATTGTCAGACAATAAAATTATAAAACCGTACCCTTTATTTTCCGCAATAATCTCCTTGTGAAATTACTTATTTGCCCTCTTTAGTTGGAGTTGGTTACCAATTGTACCCCCAACAAATAAATTAGCCTATGAACTATTTGAATTAAAAGCATACCCTTTATAAAAAAGTTAAGTTATTAAATTAAAATTGATATAAATAAGAAAAGGTGAATATTTTCTTCTCTCTCTTCCCTTTTCTTCCTCAGAAGAAGAGGCAAGAAAAATCCTAAGATGGGAAAAGCATAAAATCAGCGACAGACAGATCTTCCATGAAAGATACCTTCAAAAAGATTGCACTTTTAGTCCGTACAATTCAAAAGGACAATATACCCACAAAAGCATTGCTTCAGCTCAGCCTGCTTTCTCTCTGCTCGTTTTCTAGAGAGAGAAAGTCCAGCAGACAGAGAGAGAGAGGGAGGCAGAGATATGTTGGATGTTAGAGAAGGTTCTTGTTGTTTTCCACGAGAAGTGGTTGGTGTCAATCTTGGCCTTGCTTGTGTTGATTGCATTATTGCGATTCTTGCATTTTCTCAGGTTTGTTTTTCACTATGGCTCTTCTCATTTTCTTTGCTTGAAAAATCGTGTATTCTTGTTCAATTTTGAATTTATGTGGAATCGTTGATCGTTTGGGATCATGGGTTATTTTGAAAGAAAATGGCAATGTAGGTATTCGTGTGTCTCTAGAACATAATTTTTGAGCTGGAATGATGTTTTAATTTGTATTCTGGTTTTACTCTTCTGTGCTGCACGGGAGATCTTAAATAGAGCATATTGTGTCCATGTAATCTCTTGAATTGGGGCCTCTATTTGCTTTTCATTTTGTATTCAATTATCATCTGGAATGTGAATTTGTTATATTGATGTACTGTTAAATGGTTATAATGGATTCTAATGTTGAGCGAAACAGAGGTTTGTATTACTGTATTATTACCTTCTGTCTTACAGTTTATTGACTTCCATTGGAGAGTCATACATTTTCCCTTAAACTGATGGAGGTGGAGAATGTAATGGTACTTCAATAACAGAGATATCATTGTTTGACTGAAAAGCGTATGAACTGACAGAATGTTCGAAACCTTGTAGATGTTAGATCAACTATTTTCCCTATCTTAAAAAATTGGTAAATTCTGCATGAGTCAACATTTTAATGTGTATGGTTAATGAGAGCTTTGACTTTGTAGTGCTAATATACTTTGCATTTTTATGCCACTCTATAGTTACAAGAATGAAAGGGAAACTTAGACCAAATACTTGGGATGGATAGAGTTGAACTTCTTTATTTTTATTTCATGATGATTTATGACGAAACAAATTAGGCATAATGTGGCACTTTTTTTATTTTGTGAAGGAAGAAATTATTGACAGCTACAATTTCATTGTTCTTTTTTTCCTCAAATTAAATAAGTATTTGAATCCCTTGGTTGTCAATGACTGTTGTTGATTGAGATTAACTTTTTTAGGCTTCCATTTACTCAAAAGCAACATGCCGGATACATATATGATATATGTGATTTAGTGCTGAGTCATCATTCATTAAACTTTTCTACCACTAGGTCTGCTGCATGGGTTGGTTTAACAAGCATCTTAAGTTAAGCATCAGATTATGGCTTTATCACTAGAGGAACCTGGTAAAAATTGAAAAAAAAAAATTAAATCAAGTTTGTCACTTTTCTCAGTTTAGTTTCTCTGGCCACCCCCAAGGGTTAGTTCTGTAGGAGATGTTCTTGCATTATATATTGGCCACGGTGGAAGGCCTTTTTAATTAGTGAATTTGATGTCCATGTCATTTCCTATGTTGCATGAAGCAGTTGCAAGTCATGTTATTTGCATGGCTTAGATATTTCAAAGACCAAAACTTTTTTATGGTTGTCCAAGCTCCTTGCTTTCCACCATATACTGTTTTATGTGTCTTCGGGCCTTAATATTTTCTCTCTATTGAACAGTACAACCTTGAAATAATTTTAAGTACTTCAGTGTGTATGTTCATGATAGAGATGATCGGAATTTTCTTTTCAAAGATCCTATTTTTGGTCTACTAAATGAAATAACTATTAAGTTTAGTTACATTTCCTTTTCAGTTAATGAGGATTCACTCAAGGAATTCACAACTTGGCTGGACTCGACAAAAAGTAAGCGCATTATTGCTTCTTTTAACCCAATTCTAGATTTATGTTCTATTTGAGTTCAAATTGATTGATTTGCTAGCTAGATTAACCCATTGTTGTAATCCTAGATGGTTAAATGAGGAATTGTGCCTTGATCCAGTCTGAGTGAGTTGTCTGACAACCTAAGAGAGATCAGGTGATTCTGTCCAACTGTTTAGAATCTGGAGAACTGGGTGGGTCGATAACAGATTAAACTTTAAAATGCATCCTAGAATGAATTGTACAACTTCATGAAGTAATTAGGGCTTCTACCTTTTTTGCAACTTGTAATATGAGAGTTAACATTTTGTCTGAACTTACTGTTGTTGAGTCTTTCCTGAGATGCCACACACTAAAAACATATTGAACTGCTACACTGGATCATTCTGCTATCATATTCTGGTAGCTGTTGTCTCCTGAACAAGAACATGTGTGAAATCAAATTTCATTGACTTTTTACTCATTATTCTCACAGAGCAGTCAAGCAAAGAAATCTATTCTTGCTATTTCCTTTGGTTAGTACACAAATTGTTGCCCATTATCCACATAGAATCCCTGATATAATGTCATCTCAAGAAAGGCATAAAAAAGCAAATGAGAATGAATTGATAACCATGTGAATTCATGCTAGGAGGAGAGAGAGGCTCTTTATTTTTTTTATTTTTTATTTTTTTGGTAAATCTCTTTTAGTAGGTTGGCTTCTTTAGATCAAACCTAGTAATTTGTCATGCATGCATTTGATGAATTAATTTTCCTTTTAGCTTCTAGTTTCTCGATAATGGCATGGGCTTGACAAATTATGCAAATTACAGGTATTTCATCTATTGATTGGCTCTTCTTCCACAGGTAAGAACTCATCATGACATTGCCATCATCTATTCTATGGTTCACTTGATTAAATGTTTACAGCTGTCAGCTTTGGTACTCATAATAAACCTGCTCCTGTATCTTTATTATAAACAACCACTTTATTTTGCTTATTTTGTGTATTTATGACCATCAATGTAATTTTAATAAGTTCTGATGGCTATTTTCATTTGCACTGAACGTATCTGCTGAATTGCTTTAATCATGAAGCGAGATGATTCATGCTTGAAGATTATTTGTTTTGGTTTCATTTGCTTGACATTGTAAATTTTCATTTTCTCAAGTTCTATCTATTTATACCGGATGCTTCCACAAATTTGCTAAATCAGGTGTTTTGAGGTTTTTGATTGAAGGCTTAAGTTTCTAGCCTAAGTAGGATTTAAGCTATGAGAGATTTAAAGGAAAATGGTAGATTTCACTGGTTGGAGTTTTAAAATGGTTGCAGGTTTTGTATGGTAGTATGAGTAAGAGAATTAGAGTTTGAGTGGTAAAAGAATTTGAAAAAGCATGCGATTATTGAGCGTAACGGCGTGTTGAGTGCAGGATTTATGTGGATATGACTCCGGTTATATTTTAGTTCAAAATATGAGGATAAAGAAAGATAAATTCTCTGAGAATCGAAAAATAGAAAATTCGCAATAAGTATAACAAACCTACTTCGTTTAGCTGAAAACAAAAATCTGGCTATGGTTACTATTAATGGTCACTGGGTTAGAGTGATGAAAATGAACACTGGAGATTCACATGGCAGCTGATTGTGACATGGGGAAGAGGAAACTAAGTTTGGCAAGTTTATGCTAATTTATGGGTTGTATTGTTTTTTCTGCCTTTTGATAACAGTTTTGGAATCTCTTGTCTATAGCAAGAGAATGCTCACCTTTCTTTGTTTAAACAATTGCTTTTTGGGACCAATGCAAATGGTCTTGTATGTACTATTTTCATATAATATAGTTTGTGGAAATTCTGAATTCTAATATATTTGGAATACTGCATTTTATGTTGTGCATGTTATTTCAGCTATATTTTGACCTGAACTTTGAATTTGTAATTATGCTGGAATCTGCACCATTTATTTTCTTTCTGTGTTTCATTTCCAGAATAAAGTGGACAGATACAAATTAATAAACAATGATAGCATATGAGACACCTACACCTTCTCTTCATTATCACCTTTTCTCAATGTTTTGTTGCTAAGTCTCTTAGTACTGTTTTAATTGCTAAAACCTTGCTAAATTTTAGAAGTAGTTATGATTAACATCTAAGGGTCATTTCCATTCATATGAACATTGTAGAATGAGAGTGCTTCCAGAAATGTGTTCTTGTTTAAAAGTCATTTATATTCATCAAAACATTACTGTAGAATGAGAATGCACCCACAGCTCTGTTAAAGTTTGGTTTACAAGTTTTGGTTGTTTTCTGTATCTGTCTCAAATCGAATAACTTTATACCTTGGCAGGTTACTTTATTTTTTTCCTCATCACTGTTATTGCTACCCGTAAGAGGTGGCTATGCTGGTCATCCTCATGTGGTTTTTTCGTCATGGGTATTTCTCCAATCTCAAATAGTATTTGATCTCCTTATTATGAGCTTAGTGAAAGTATTTTAAATTTTTATTTTTATTTTTTTTGCAGCGTTACCAAAAATTCTGTTTTTTGCGGCATTTCTTCTACTTTTATCCTTCTGGTATATATTTCTCTCTGCTGTTAATTTCCATTCATATATATGAGATAATGAGTGAAAGTATGGCTAGCATGTCTGCAAAAGCTCCTTTGTTCCATAGTTGCAGTATCCAGTGTATCTGCACACTGAGAAGGTTCTGATACTGAAGAGGACACAAGGGTCTACTGTGTATACTTCTTTCCATGTCCTTGGTCAGGATCTTTCCTCTGAATCTGTAATTGAGCTAAACTAGAATTACGTTATAGATATTCTAGGTCATCAATTCTTTTATTGAGTGTCTGAGGGAGTTGAACTTGGTCGGTCAAGTAAACATTCTCCTGTTATCTCTTTTTATTCTCACAAAAATAATATAAGTAATTGTGGGCAGAACCCATAATTTTAATTGAAGCTCTGTAAGTAGCTAATTAGGGTCATAGGGTCATTTTCCAAATTTTTGTAGTTCTATCAGCAAACTGCTCCATTTATTTCTATGTCCTCTCTCTTGTTCTAAGTTGAGACTCGCAACTCCCTGGCTGATCATTGATTTGATGCTATCGAGTCGAGTTCCTGGAGAAGCAACTCCAAAAATACAAACAAGTAATTTTGAATTCTGAAAATCCATATCTGTGTCTTCTTGATCTGGTGTCAAGCTCTAGGGTTTCATGTGTTTCAGTGTTGAATTGTGTTGATCATATTGGTCTTTTACTTCTTTGGATGAGAATCTAACTTGGACGCCCATATTTTGAGGCAAACATTTCAAGTCACATTTATTGAGAAAAAAATCTGGTTTTTGTTCTAGTTATTCTAAGATTGTTCCTTGCTCTTTTTTCTTGTGAAATGCTGGAAATTGCTGATTTTGATAGCACAGGCATTTTATCAATACTTGATATGAATCTATACCATAGCCTTTTATATTTGCAGTTCTAGCTCCTATTTTTTTTAAATGGTTATACATTAAAAGATTACATTGATATGCACTGATGGAATCAATTTATAAATTGGTATGCCAGATGCGGCTTCTGTTGGTCATTTCCACTTCATCTAAAGTCAGAATGTTGATAATTTGGAAACATATGCTCTGTTATAGAGAATGTGCTGAATCCTAGACTGTGACATATCTGATGTTGTTTCATTTCTGATAAATCATTGCGAAAGTGCCTGTTTTCATTATCCCATATTTATGCTTCTGCACTTCTATTATTTTATCTTCAGCTGATATTTATCTCAAAGCTGCTATATTTTTCATTTTGATTAAATAGCAGTGCTCATAAATAGTACTCTATGTTTTCTCTTGGGATTTTCTTAGGGTTGACCTTCGCAATCAAGCAGATGATGAAGATTATGAAGAGGAAGACTTTAGTTTTCATGAAGCTTTGCTAGAAATGACATTAGATGACACAAGCTCTGTTCATGTAGATAGTCTACGAATATGCTTACCTTTTAGATCAATCCATGTTGGAAACCGTCAAAAGATTGTGATTTGGGTATGGAAATTATGAAAAGTCTTTCCTACTTTTTTATTTATTTCATGCATAAGCATTTTGTACTCTTCTAGTAATCATATAGTTGCATTTGGTGAAATTTCTCCCTAATTATAATCTCTGGGATTTCTTAACAGGTTACTGTTGTATTACTTGTTTTGATGATGGCATTTGCTGTGCTAATGTGGATAGGAATGGGAAATGATTTCATTGATTCATCACTGTTGGCTACGGTATGGACAAATAAACATTTGGCTTTTTTCTTACTCATATTTAAAAAGTGTGCCTTTGGACTTCTACTGTTTGTTTGGTTGACATTTACTTTATTGGATACTAGAGTTATGTTAGTTTTGTAGTTGGAAAGGATTGGAACCATGCCACCAAATGGTTTTAGCAACACTAGTCACTAGGAATTCAATATTGGTTACAATGCTCATGTATGCATCTATATGGTCATTTATAGACATGCAGCTAACGTTCTCAAGTATATATTCAATCTCTTATTCATCATATGCAAGTGAATGAATAAATTCGTAGTGGCCAATGGTCAATTTTATGAATTGGCTGGTATGATTTATGCTTATGATATGCAAGTGGTACCTGTTTTTACACTGCTAGAAGATGTTATAGGTGTGTTTACCTAAAGAAAATAATTTTCTATTTTCTAAGAAAGTTAGAGTATTTATTTTCTATAGAAAAATTAGAAATTGTGTTCACTTGTGGAAGATGAAAAATAATTTTCTAGTTTAAAAAATTGAAAACATGTTCATTTATGAAAGTTGAAACATATTTTTCTGTTTCAAAAATAGGGACATGTTCGTTTGAAAAAAAATAAAATAATTTCTATGTTTGACAAATTAGAAGAAATTGATTATTAGTTACCTATTACAAAAGCAATAAGTGCCTTAACAAAAGAAATGGAAGAAAGAAAAATATCAAAAGAAACAGGTCAGCACTTGTAAAGAAATAAGTAACCGATTGATTTATTCATTTTTTGTTTGGCTGCTCAAATATTATGGTGGCTAATTGTTGTAGAAATTCAATGTAAGCAAAAGGGCTACCGTAATTGATAGGCATCTGTAATGTTTGCCCCCATCACTAGAGCTTAATCTTTTAGCTGTGGCTAATGCCAGCTCCAACAATGGCCGTGTTTTATTGTATCTCCGTTAGGCATTTATCTTATTTGGATTTGGAAGAGATTTTAGAAGGTCGGAAAAACAAAGATTGAGAGAATTTAGAGAAAACATCACAATGTGTTTTTTGCCTGCAGTTTCTCTATGGAAAGGTGTGGGGGCCGGCAGTGTGTTTCTTCACAATGAGATGGAGTAATAAGAAGAAAGGGAATGGTGGAGAGATGCTCAAAAAACAATATAAAGAGAAAATAATATAGGGCTGTTGGGATTCAAAAAGAAAATTTGACGTTGTTTTAAAAAGTTAGCTTGTTTTCTGTAGAAAAATAGTATGCTTTATATAAAAGAAAATTCCAGAGTATCTTACATATGTTTTCTGACGCTCTTTAAAATTAGAAAACTGGAACACACCTTTTCTGTTTGCTATTTAGGAAAACAAGTCAATATAAACATAATCTTTATTTTCTATTTCTTCAGAGAAATTTTCTAGAAAATTAGAGTAGTTTTCTGTAAGTAAATACACCCTATATCTCTTTGATGTTCTGTCTGATGACTGGAAAAGTAAACAAAGTGAGGATGCTATAAGATATTTCTGTTGTCATTGGAAATCATATTTAAGTTTGAAACATTAGTTTGCACTGTTTGGGGCTCTTAGCAGCTTTCCTGGATGGTTTCCACTTTTTGATCTTTTGGCTGACCGCATCCCTTGTTAACACCTACCCATTTAATCTGTTGACTATCATTACCAATCACTGTCAGCCACTAGCTAGCAGTAGTTGCTACAGGTGTCCCCACTGGGTAACACTGCCAAAAAGATCAGTTATTACCAATGCTTGATGCAATCTAAACACCAATGTGATAAATATGTGTCCTATGCTTTAGTTGGCATATGCTTTAAGATAAACAAAACAAATGCATCTCCCAGTAGTTGCAAATTTTCTGGTAAAAAGCTTGAAAATGCTTTTCCTTGCAACCCTGTTGTGCACTATATGAAATTTCCTTGATTCAAGGTGTTTTTTACTTCATTACTGAAGGTCTAGTTTGTATTTGGAGTTGGATGATTTAAACTTTTCCATGGGAGATGGAAAAAATGAAATCTTTCCCATGATATATTGGATTGGACTTTAGATATCTGTCCATTGGGACTTATCTTGAATGGGAGTAAAACATGACATGCTTCTGATGAAGCACCACAATTTCCAGTTTATCAGTGATAATGGGTTATCTTTAATATTCGGTGGATCCTATGCTACTGTCCTACAAAATATTTATTTAGTGCTAGTAACCTGTGTTCTTAGGTTATCAAGCTGATTAAGTGAGTGAAATACATCAGCTTAAAGCAGGATATGAGAGTTAGAACTTAGTAGATAATTCTTTTCATATATTTATTGTTGAATGAAAGGTGAAGATGCAAGTCTTTTTTTTTTTTTTTCTGGTTGATCAATTTGCAAGTACTGCAAAAATTTGATTTCCTGCAAGTCACTCGAATTATTAGGACGTGAGATAGATTAGGTAAAAGTAGGATATGAGTGTTGAAACTTCATAGAGATTTTCTTTCTTTCTTCTTTTTATGTTTTTGGTTATTCACTATGGTGAATGATAAGTGAAGGTATGTAATGACCATAATCGTATGCAGGTCTATGTAGATGGTTTTGCTATAGCATCACTATTGTTGGGAGGAGCATTAGCATGTTATGGTGAGCAACTACCATTTCCTACTGTTATGTCTAGATGGAATAATCTAGATTTTTTTTTTGTTTTTCATGCAAAAGCTAACTGGTCCGACTGCTATAAGCAACAAGTTTCCATAATGTGTATAAATGATAAACTGAGGATGATACATTGCAGAAAGAAGTGTCTGGGACTTTAACATGGAATGGTTTCCAAGTCCCGTCTATCTTTTGTGGTTGCTATAGATTGTGGTTACTGCCTAGTTTGACACTTAAGGAAAATCTTGCATACTGTTTTTATATTAATTTCTGGATTCTGGATTTGGTTTGTGAAATACTTTTTCTTTTTCTGGGTGAACTAGTGTATAGGAAAAGAGCTTGTTACAGTTATTACAATGCAACTATAATGTGGATAAGAATTTGGAATAAAGGACTTACTAATAAATCTCCCTAGGTTGAATATAGTTATTTGCTGGAAGATATATTGGCGGTACATGGTAAAAATATAGGATCACTGTAGAGCCGGTTGTTGAATTAATGATGTGCTTCTTGTTTTCATTTATAGTAAATGGTACGTGAAGATAAGTCGGTTCTTTAAGCTATATGTATAGACAAACTTGTATTGCTGTGCGGATACATATTCTGTCATGTTATCTTAAGAAGGAACAAACTATTGATTGCTCTGTATTTCATGTTTAGGTCTTTTAATATGCTCAAAAATGAGAAGAGTTAGATCTGATAGATCTTCTTCAGAAATGTGGAAGGTATTATGTTTACTGCTTCTTTCTTATTTAAAGATGGATGGGTCCATTCTGGTATCGAATCAGTATGCATTGTTTAGTCTGTGTGTGCTCTAGGGAAATTATTTGAGTATCCTGGAATCCAAGTCCTTGGAATTCTAATCGACTCCTATAAAGATAAGGTTGATAACAAAAAAATAAAATAATATTCCCTATTTTTCCATATTTTCAAATCTAATATAAAAGGGTTTGTTAAATACTTTATGCTAAGTATAAAATGTAAGATTCGCACAACTTATTAATTCCGAATATTTTTAATTATACTACATTTGAGTCCTTAACATTTTCAAATAATACATTTTAGTCCTTAAATTTTCAATTTTAACTGCATTTTAGTCGCTACATTATTTTTAAACACTTTGGCCCTTCAAAATTGTATACTTTTTATTGATAATGGGATGAGTAATTTTGTTAATTTCTAAACAACTGGGATTCCGTTGCTTTTGATGTCAAAAGCTCATCTTTTTCTTACACACGTGTGCACAAACACATACACATAGTATTTTGTGAAGATTTCTGAAGGAATATTAATGTGCAGGTTGCAGGTTTGGCTGTTGTTTCTGTTCTTTGTTTCACTCCAAGTGCTTTTGTCGCAATTTTTACTCCAATTCCGGTATATGATTTCTTTTTGCTATGCATTATGATCTCACATTTCCGAGGTTTGTAATGTTTCTCAAACTCTTGTAATTGTGATTGCAGGTTCTTTATTACTGCCAGCAACTTAGCATCAATGGTCTTTATACTTCTCTTTTAATGATGTTATATTATCTTATAGGTACTGGATGTAACTCATCCCTTCAAGATTCCAAACTGACTTGAGATCCTATTTATTTTTGTTACCCTTCACGATTCCAAACTGACTTGAGATACTATTTAGTTTTGTTAGCCTTCAAGATTCCAAACTGACTTGAGATGCTATTTAGTTTTGTTACCCTTCAAGATTCCAAACTGAATTGAGATACTACTTAGTTTTGTTACGAACTCAAATCATAAATTATTAGTAGACTAGTGTCACATTTCATGTGGAACTCCAATTGACTGCATTTTATTTTATTTTATTTTTTAAGGGGACATGGTCTGTTGTTTGTTTTTCCTTTGCTTTGTGTACAATTTTTCTCATATTTTGGGATTCAGTTTCACCATTTTGTGTGTGCATGTGTGTTGTGTGTGTGTATTTAACTCATTTGGTGTTGGGAAATTGTAAATTGAGTAGAAATTAGTCAATTCGGAGGATTTCTATCCTGATAACCTATGTTTAGTTTTAAAATCTTTTTGAGATTTTATATCATTGCCTTTGTAGGTTCTTCCATACCTTCAGCATTTGTCCTTTGGATCATGAGAGAATTACCACCTGCTGCAGCAGCTACTGTACATGAAGAGTCAAGAACAATCGCATACATCCCTGATAGTTCATCAGTAGTACATAATCCTCGGCATTGGACTACAGTAGCAAGCATGCAGAATCAGGTTCATCTCTTATTTTCTCATTGTTTTTCCATTTTATTCAATTTATGCTACAGTTTTTTCACTGACTGCTTTATTTGGCTTCGTGTCTCCTCATAATTGATGTGTTCCTAGAGGAGATATGAAATTCTCCGTGCAAAACCACTCTTTGGACATGCAAGTTGTTATGATTCAGTTTAAGCTTAGACGCACAACAGCTTTCGTTAAATGGAGGGATTAGTTAAATTTTTTTGAGATTAATATGATTAAATTTTATGGTATATTCTGGTTTTGTACTCTTTTATTAAGATCAGATTGCTGATTCAAATGAACATCTGCTCAAGAACTTTAACTAACTCGAAGCACCTCATAGAAGTAAATGGTTTCAGATGATCCAATGCCAGAAATAAGTGCTCTTGTAGACTTTTCTGTCACTGTATGGTAGGTTAATGTGTCTTATAAGAAAAAGAAGATGGTGTTTTACGTAAAGTGACAGTCTCAAATATGCCCTGTGAAAGTTGGAAAAGAGAGAGAGAAGCACTTTGGTTTTTTTGTACTTAAATTACAAGAGAAAATTTGCAGGAAACATTTGGTTAACTTACTATTTGGGAATATCATATTGTCGATAGAGTTAGGATGAGGAACTATTCATTGTACTCATAAAGCCAATTTGCAGGCTGGCTAACAATTTTAAGGCATGTGGTTATTACTGCCAGAGGCCATGTTGAATTATTTCTTTCTGAGAGATAAAAATACTATGATATATTCTGAAAGCTTATGATGAAACTTGCTGGAGAAACTATCATCCACTTTGGTTCAGAAAAAATCGCTTGTTATGCTTCACAAACTTTAGTAAATTATTTGTAGAAAAGATTTTTATTCCATTGTCTCAGTGTTTATCCTGCCTATAATCAGGAAAAATGCCTGAGTCTTCTTTATCTCTACAGTTACATTCTTTTTAACAAAAATATTTTGTGTTGTTGGATGGTCAATCAGATGACTGTATAGGACAGGGACAAGGGTTAGTGACTTCAGCTTTGTAAGTGCAGATATCGAGGCAGTCCTATATGATTTCACTACCGTGCCACAGTTTTATCTGCTGCTAAACCTGAAGAAATCTGGAATTGCCAACTAGTTAAATCCAAGCAGAAACTTCAAATTACCAGTTTTGAAGATGCATGCGAATCGCTGCCGGACATAGCAGATTGGGCTACAACCGTAAGGTTGCCATTGCAGTTTCAAGATATCTGGAGTCTGTATATACCGACGAATGCTAAGTAGCCCATTTTATCCACTTTCAAAAATATTTCATTGATGCCTTGTCATTCATGCATATTTTGATACGATATTGAATCTCATGCTTACATAGTGGGCTAACCCTTTTTGTAAACTCAGTTGTCTATTAAATGGCTCATTCTTTTTTTTTTGAGATATAATTTAATGCTCTAGTGAAAGCTTATTCAGTACATCTCTGAACATTGAAACTGTGAAACAATCGATTCCTTTGAGATTAAATTATCTTGAAGGACCTCTGGATTCCAGAAAAAATTGTTCTGAAGGTTCTTTCATCACCATAAATACATGAATAATTTCCTTTATTTGCTGGAAATGAGTAAAAGGAAGATGGACTTTGGCCATTGTGATAGTGCACAAGAAAATGCTTCCAATCATACAGAAACTGAAGTATTAGCCACATTTGAAATACCGACATGGCTTAAGACCAATTATATTTGCGGATTTTGGTAGTTAATTGCATTTGTATCTCAATTCCATCTTGAAACTGGAAAAAGGAAAAGAACTAGTAACTTGACCTTTACAGGACAATCTGGTATGAGTAAAATCAATGCTCAGCTCCATGCCTGCAGGCCCGGATCTCTACAAAACTCTAATAGATGCGAGCAAAGCTGGTATAAAGATCTCAGCATCACTACACCCTGATGACAAATTTGCACCATTAAGGGTATGCAACTTTCAACTGTAAATATTAAGGGAAGGAAGAATATAGAAACTGATGAAGGCAATCAACAGAATGCATCAATAAAAATTGTTTTCTTTTGCAGATAATTTGCATCCTGATTGGGAATATTTTCACTTTTCAGTACATCCATCCAAACAATATCTCTCCTAATGCAGTCAAAGACATGTCTGGCCATTTTTCTTCTCCAACCTTCCTGCCACAAACAAAACAAGCTTGCAATCCTAAGTTTGGGGATTTTTCTAGGTAGGATGAGTGGAAGGCAGTGTATTCATGCCGTATGCGTAGCAAAGTAGGTCTTCTTTCAATCATTTGGCAAAATGAACAAAGCACTTGTATGATATCATTTAAAAAGAATAATTTAGCATAGAATGATCAAATTAGTGTGTGGCAGTATAGCAACAATGTACCCGAATTGGAATAAGCTAATCCATTTCCTCACTGACACAGTAAAACTTGATAATACTCCCTTGGCAGCAACAGAACCAAATCAGGAAAATAAATGTAGAAAGGAGTCATAATCAGAAGCTCACAATTTAATAGATTGACAGCAGGCATCTGAATGTTTACCTTACAACACTCATTTTGTTCATTGTCTCAAAGGTCCAAAATCTTTTGGTGGCCATACCTAGAAACAAAATAAGCAAAGGGCAAATTGGTGAAACTATAGCACAAGAAAGTATGAAATATAGTTGTCAAAAAACAATAATGAGAGTACAAGAAGAAGAAAAAAATAAGTTCATCATCAGCTCCAAAAGAGTTTGGAAATAGGGTACGACCTCATCTTAGATGGCTTTCCATCATTGTTTATACTTCGTACTAGTTCAGCCTTACCCAAATTGATCATTTTATAACATATCCTAGAAATAATTGCCGTCCTAACTGCTATAAATATTCTGATATAGCATTCCATTAAACTCTACACGGGCCAACTATATATCTATGCTAACCTGTGACTGCTAATATATAGTTGTAACCAGACTGCCTTACACATCAAATTAATTCCTTTACAATCAATATCCCTCAGCTCAATGCACATTGCCTGTATCAATCTCCTCTTATGCAAATTTTGAGAAACAAATTCATGATCACATTTACGTGTTTCAAATATTCCACCGCTATTACAGCACACTGTACTTTGCCATCTATAAGATTCACAAATCATACAATATGTTTAATTTATCCTTAATAGTTACATTCACCAAATGTCTCAAATATTGCTGAATAAGAACTCTGAAAACTTTCTGGAGCCTAAGCTGATGACAGAGCCAGAAATACCACTGCTAAAAATGTAATTAAAGATAATTCAATTTAATTATAGGCATGGACTTTAGAATTACAACAACATTCACCAGCATTCTTCATAATATTCAACTTGTGCATGTACATAAGCTGAAAAAGAAAATAGACTTACCCTCCAAAACACTTTTGCTCGAAGAAGGCCCTAAGGAACAGCCCCAAAGGTTCTTGAATCCTTAGAAGCATATGGATTATCTCCCTGAACCCAAACATGCCCCTTAGGAACCTAGATATACATAAAGAAGCACCATCAACAAAATTCAGATACCAAAGTTTTCACCTTTTCAGTTAATTCACAAGAAAAAAACAACCAAAATCACAAAAATACCACAATGGTATTAGTTCTATGGCTGTTGTTGGGGTCAATTACATAGGTTACAGAATCTCCCTCCATACCCACAATGCGCTTAGTCACCTCTCTTCTAGGATTCACAGGGGACCGTAAAACGACAATATCACCACGACCCACTTTTCCGGTCCAGGGGGATACCCTTTCGCCTAGGAGTAAGTTACCGGTGATTCCAACGGTGGGAAGCATGCTGGGGCCATAAGTCTGCAGAGTACAGAATCAAAGCTCAACAAAAACGTAGCCTTTTTATTGTAACTAATACGGAGAAAAACTTACAAGAATAACAGTGAAGAGATAATTGTGGGTGACGTGAAGAAAGCAGAGCAATTTGGCGAATCTCCATGCCTGATTCGCCGCTTCTATTGTACTGCTTCTCCACAGCTTTAGATTTCTCAAGCTCATCTTTTTATTTTCCTATGTGGAACACTTCTGTTGTTGAACAAGTTCAAAATGAAAGCTAACGGAATGTGTTGTGTTGGGCTGGGCTTCCAATTAAAAATGGGCCCTAGCCCATAATATTATTATTATTATTTTTATGTGAATATTACTTAATTTTCAATTGGCCCCAACATATAAAATAGAACAAATCCAACACCCAACCTTAACCTTTCATCGTCAATTCTTCATATGAAAGTAACAAGATGTTGAGCCAACAACAATTTGCAGGAATCGTTATAACATAATGCTAAGTTTACAATATTTTGTGAGATCCACTTTTTTTAATTAATCATTAACGTACACATAGTGCATCCTACAAAATACTACTAGCTAAAATTCTATTAATTTTGGGTGGATAAAGTAATGAAATTTTTATATTAAAACCAATATTTTAAAATTCGGATCAGATATCGAATTGACGTGCCTACTGAGTTATGATAGGACCAGTTCGACCAACTTGTTTGTTTTTAAAAAATATAATTATTTTTAAAATTTCTTACATCTGAACTGTCATTTTTTAAATTATGAATACTTAGAATGCATTTGCTTACAAAAAAATAATATTTTTTAAAAAATTAAATTATTTATTTTTAATAAAAATTTAGAAAATACATTCATTTATCATCAAATGGAAACTTAAAGTGTGTGTATATATACACACCCTATTGGTAATCCAATATGCAATTAATTTAGAAGAAAAATCTGATAAAAAGGTGATAGTTTAAGGGAAAATTTATTTATTAACTCTAAAATTGAACTACTAGTTTAATGACAAATTTTAATTATGTAAATCCTCACTTTTAACTTATCAATCTTAATGGTAATTGAGTTTCAAGAACTAAGATTGATAGAAAGGTTTTGCTTTTGAAGTTGAAATGAAACGAATTGCAACATCAAGCTTGCATATATTCTGTCTCAATTATTCCAATTTCCTTTTTCTTTTTCGTTTCTTTTATATTTATCTTATTTTCTTCTTCTTTTTTTTTAATTTATGGAATTATGTTCTTTTTGAAGGGTTGATATATATTATTGAACATATACAAATATATTGAATTTATCTGTTAAGCTAGAATTTCTTAAATTTAAAAAAGTTGAAATGAAAAAAAAAAGATTATTCCAATTTTTCCTACATTTTTCAAGCATTTGTTAAAAAAAATAATAAATTCATAAAAAAATATATAATTTATTAACCATTTATATTTTAAAAAATTAAGATATACATATATTGATATAAAGTCAAGATATATATTTTCGTATTTTGCCATATGAGAGAAAAATACTACATTATCCATATATGTTATTCACATATATGAACATTTCTGTCTCATCTGCTATCCCTTCTCAAACTTTCTTTGCTATCGTCAGAGAAGTACTTTCACGAGTTCATTTACAATTCCTGGACTTATATCATTGAAGGTAATTATTTTTCTTTTTTCTTTGGTTTTTCCTGATTTTCCGATAACATTAGCACTTGATTGAGTTATTTTTCATGACAAAAAATTTAGTGGTAAGATTGCATAAGCAAGCTAATTTTCTAATATTTTTAAATTTTAATTATCTTGGATTTGGAAGTTAACCAACAATTTGGAATAATTTTGAAAATAAGGGTAGTTTAGTAATATTGTTATTTTAGTATAGTATCAAATGTTTTAACCAACATCATGAAAAAAAATATATTTTTTATTTCATTCAAAAAAATTTAACAAATAATTAAAAAAAATTTCAAAAAATTTTTGATTTGTTTCTTAACCCTTCTACATTTTGGTTAGAAAAAGCATTCCACCTCAAAATTTATTCGATTAAATGTTTATTTTCAATTTTTATCATCTTTATTAAATATTTTTCTTATTTGATTACATTTCTTTCCTCCTTAAATAGAAAATCACAAATCAAATTCTTGTAATATCCTTTTATTACATAAATCCATTATTTATTCTTAATATATTTATTCGTATATATATTCTTCCTAATTAATTTCTCAATTTTTTTGAAATTGACATTTCCTTAACTTGACTAATTTTGATCACAATTTTAACTGGTTTAACTTCCTTTATTATTTAATTTAAATTAAGTGCATAAATTACAATTTAGATCCTAAAATTTCTCTTATACTTGATGATGAATTACATTTTGATCCTTAAGATTTTTACTATTGACGATTTTATCCTTCTTAACTTGTCTATTCAATTTGATTTCTTTAATTGCTATATTAATATTCAAATTTACTATTTGCTCTAATTAACTTACATTTTGACTCATTTGGCTTTATTCGGCTCTTATTGACTTTCCAATGTACAAATTACATTTTGATTCTTTGAATTTCCCAAAGGTGGTAAACTTATAATTTAGTCCCTTAATTTTTGACTAATTATATTTTTATCCCTCTGTCTTATTTAGCCAATTTAAGTTTCTTGTTACTCTTTTGGTCCAACTAGCCAATTTACCCTTATTTTATCATGTAATTACAATTTTGCTCTTACTCATCCCATTGATCTTATGTTCCACGTTATTTATTATTTTTTTACATTTATGGCATCCAAATTATCATAATTATTCTTTTATCTCAGTTTCATACAAGATTACCATTTTGCCCCTAGTAAAATCCAGCGGAATTGCAACGAACTAGATAAATGGGATATAATTAAGGGATCGAGTTCTTAGAACCATCCAATCCCCTTTTAACATTTTTCTCAATCAATATACGCAATTTTTCTATTAAGCATATGCATTTCTATACACACACACACACACACACTCATTATTATTATTATTATTATTATTATTATTATTATTATTATTATTATTATTATTATTATTATTATTATTATTATTATTATTATTAGTTTTTGGGGCGTTAAAATTATGCAAAAAACTGGTAATAAAACCAGATATCTTTATGCAAGAATATCATTTTTAGTATTAAACTCATAGACAAATCTAATACTTAGCATAAAAATCTAATTTTTACTTCCTAAATATTTATTGAACTTTTTTACAAGTAAATTTAACTTCAATTTATTCTTAGTTCCTCCTCTCTTAGTATTAATCAATAATTTCAATATATAATTACCTCAAAACTAGAAAATAATCATGCATTGATACTAAAGAGTTAATCCAAGAACATGCAAATCATCAACTATGTCTAAACTAATTTTTAGTTATTGAACCAATAAACCAACAATCAATCTCAACATAATTAAGGATAAGAATATGCTTAAAACTAAGAAATAATTAAATGATATTGAAATTAAAGCTCAAAATAACACTACAAGAAAAAAACAAAAAATAGCAACGGAATAATTAGCAACGGAAACAAAATAGCAACGAAAAATAGTTTTCGTTGCTAAAATTGGTTGAACTTTATAAAATTAGCAACGAAAAAATATTTGGTTAGCTTCCGTTGCTAAAAGTGGAGGAAATTTCTGGCGCCATTATTTAGCAACAAAAATTAGCAACGATATTTGTATTCCGTTGCGAATTAAGGCGGCAACAAATGACGGATAAAATTTGGAACGAAAAATAGCAACGAAATTTATTTTTCGTTGCTAATTTAGCAACCGAAATAGAATTTCGTTGCTATTTAGCAACGGAAACCATATTCCGTTGCTAAATAGCAACGGAATAATATTTCGGTTGCTAAAATAGCAACGGTAAATAAATTCTGTTGCTAAATTAGCAACAGAAAAATAATTCAGTTGCTAAATTTCACTTTGAATGAAAAATAGCAACCGAATTAAATTCGGTTGCTATTTAGCAACGGAATTTTGTTTCGGTTGCTAAAATAGCAACCGAATTTAAATTCCGTTGCTAAATAGCAACCAAATTTAATTCAGTTGCAAAAATAGCAACGGAATAATGATTCTGTTGCTAAATTAGCAACGGAAAAATAATTCCGTTGCTAAATTTCACTTTGAATGAAAAATAGCAACCAAATTAAATTCGGTTGCTATTTAGCAACGAAATTTTGTTTCGGTTGCTAAAATAGCAACCGAATTTAAATTTCGTTGCTAAATAGCAACCGAATAGCAACGGAATAATTATTCTGTTGCTAAATTAGGGGCATTTAAGTACTTTTACCTTTGTTAAAACTATAAATTGGAAAAACCCTAGATAAAATTCATCTCCTCCCTCACACACTGCCGTCCCTCTGTCTCTCTCTCTAACGAAGCAGACTCATCTCCTCCCTCACACACCGCCACCCCTCTGTCTCTCTCTCTAGCATTCTCTGCGATTAACGAGCATTTAAAATTTGGAGGTAATCAAGTAACAATAGTTTCATCTCTTTTCCTGATTTATCCACTAGTTGATTCTTCTTCTTGGCTCTTGTTTGATTTTATTTAGTTTTTGATATCGCTTATAATTTGTTTTCTAACTTGAAGAATTGATAGTTTGCATTTCTTTAATTATTTAAAGGATAATATGTTTATTTACTGCAAAAATGCAATTTCAGATGATTCTTGCCACTGATTCGCCAGTAAATTCATCTAGCAGTGATGATTTTGTAGCATATCTCGATGCTGAGTTAGATGCTAAATCTTCCGACTCTTCACCAAATGAAGAAGCAACTAAGGATGAGCTTGATTCTAATTCATGCGAGCCATCAGCCCAGGAAGATGATGAGGATTGTTCCGACATTGAAAGCAGGTTTCCTTCACTTTCCTTTTATCACTTGTTGAGAAAGATTGCGTTAGTGTAAACATTTAAATCTTGTTTCGCAAGTATAGATAATTTATAAATACATTTTTGGTTGCTGGAAAGGTCTAATGTACAAATTTCAAATGGCAATAATCGATTTCATTATATGGTGTTTTTGAATTATTAGTTTTTAATGGACTTGGGAGTGCTTATTTCTTTTTTATTTGTTCTGTAAGCAAACATTTTATGAGCTGTTTTCCGTGTATCATCTTATTGTAGGTAGTGCTAACTGTATCTACCGAATTACTTTATCACTGGGCAGAAAACGAGTATTTTTTTAGATAATTTTATATACATATACCTATGGCTTCGCTGATATTTTCATATATGACGTTTGAGGAATTACTAGCTCTTTAGCTTTTAATATTTATGACGTATTGGGTTTGAAATAATTTATATAGGAAATATTTTGTTTTGCAATGTGGTGAATCATTGATTGAGGGTAGATTTGATTGGGGTTTAGTAGACATTTAAGCTGGTTTTATTTTATCTTTATTTGAGTGCTGTTGTTTCATTCACTTGACTATTTTTGTAGTTACCAGAACAAATTTGGTTCGATGAATAAACTTGTAGGATAAAATGAGCCAGAGTGGAGACATTGGAAAACATTGAGGACCCTAAAGGATCAACTTCTGATGAATTCTTAGAGTAGAGCTTAGGTAAAGATTTTGAAATGTCACCTTATAATTGTTAAATGGCATATCTTTATTTGATAGCATGTTGGGTATAGGTGCTGGTCAGTGACAAGTAATTCATTTAAGCTTGTTGTCAGGAAAACAAATCTTTATTGAATGGTAGGCAGGTGCATAATTAATTCATTTTTGAGGATAGCATGTTTCTGCTGCATGTTTGGTATAGGTGCTGGTCAGTGACAAGTAAATTAGTTGAATAAGTCTTAGTTGCTGATTGACGGTTCTTAGGATCTTTATTTTTTTTATATTAAAAAATATTTTTTTATGAATATTTAATTTTAAGTTTTAAAATTCGATAATTAACCTTGCGTTTTTCATAACTGCATATTTGTTTGCACTCTCTTTCTTTTACTTTGGTAGATTACATAATAACACATCTGTAGTTGGCAAAAAGAATTTATTGTCCACCCGAATTTGACAATTATATTATCCTCCGAAATTGACAAAAGTCTACCTATTACCTCCTGATTTTTTATGTGCATTTTCTTTATTATACTTAGAAATTAAGAGTCATTCACTTATAAATTAAGAGTTATTTTTTTTTATCAAAATCATATGAATTTAACAAATAAAATGTACATACTAAAAGAATTGATGGCTAATAGTTACACATTTTTTAAATATCAAGAGATAATGTATGCATACTATGAAGTTTAGATGGACAATAAATTATATTTCGGGTGTGTAAAAAACTAAAACATCATTTATAAAATTGAGTTGCGTAACTGAAATATAAGTATGTTTTTATGCATTATCCCATCTTTTACTTTTCAATCTATCTTCTTACAGAGACATTAAGTAAATTTTCTTATTGATGTTAAATGGAATTGTGTCTATATTAATGGAATTAATGTATGAAGAAAGAACTTAAAATTTTTTTAATTATTAATTATTAATTATTAATTATGTATCAATCCTTCATTTTCCATGTCTCTTCTGCAGGTACAGTTGGTTCTTAAAAATGCTGTTCACACTAATATTTTACAATGTTAGATGAACCCTTTTCCCCTTCATAATGCTGAAGCCTAAGATATTAATTAATACTGAACAGACTAAGGTATAGATGAATTATATAGAAAACCTAGGTTAGTATCTAAATCTTACTGCTATAAGGTGTTCCTGGATGGTTTTTAACTTAGGTTGCTACTGCATAATACCATGATACACATGGTTTTTTGTTGCTTTTCACTTTCTAGATAACTAACTCAATGCAAATTTCATAGCAAACTTCATAATCTTTTGGCTTATAACATTATACTTCCATTGTTAGTGAGCATGTATAAAATGTTGAATATCAAAGCTTGTGATGATCCAAAACTCTGATATAATCGAACTCACATGTAGCTGAGGACTTTGGTTGCAGAGGGTGAGTTTAATTTTTGATTGAATTGTGATTTTCTTATTAATTATATTTGATTGAAATGTCAATTTATTAGAAGGTATACATGGGATCATATAAAATATCTGAGTGCAAGTTGTTTAGGTAACTTGTTTAATATTTTGTTTTAAAGATTTTATTTGGTATACTTTTTACAGAATAATAATTGCCTATCTCCTTTATTCTCTCTTCAAATGTTAAATATAAAACATTCACTCAAGTAGTTATATATTTATGTGCTTGTTGATGTTACTGTTATATATATATATATATATATATATATATATATATATATATATATATATATATATATATATATATATATATATATATATATATATATATATATATATATATATATATATATATATTCTGAATGGCCCTTGCATTCTGAATGTTGATTCTGCATGAAACGTTGTGTTTCACAAAGTCTGAAGTACACTTGCATTTGAGTAAATTATTGATTCAAGGTCCATCAAAATCATGTTTAATACAAGCTGATGCAATATGGTATGTGTGTCTGCTGTGCAAATGTAATGCGGGAGAAGTTTTTCCAAATTAAAGGCGGCTTGTTTGAATTTTCATTTGTTTGTAAGTGGTGCACCTGATTGTGAGTTTAATTTATTTGGGACTTTGTTAAAACCATAGAATTTTGGAGAAATTAGAATCAAATTATTATCTAGTACTTTAGGACATGTTAGTTACAACCCAGAACCTTACTTGGATCATAGCTAAACATTTTTGGAATATTATATATATCTATCTCATTTAGAATTTGTATTATTTGATTATGATGATGTAGTGGTGTAGATCTTGCATGCTTCAGCTATTATTTTTGGTGTTAGTTATGTGGGTTTCATATGGGTTGTCAGTTTTGTTTCTCATTTCTTTGGTAGTTGTGCTTCTCTTTTTTTTGTTCGGATGTCTTTCTGCTTTGCTCACCCTGATGCTAGTGTTCTGGGTTGATCTGTATCTCTTTCCTATTTTCTCCTTTTTAAAAGACATTTTGGCTTGTAATATATATATATATATATATATATATAATTTAGTGACGAAATAACGACGAAAAATACATTCTGTTGCTAAATATAGCAACGGAAATTCTAATTCCGTTGGTAAAAATAGCAACGGAAAATACATTCCGTTGCTAAAAATACCAACCGCGAAATTTGCAACCGAATGTTTTGTTGCTATTTTCCGTTGCTAATTTTTATTAGCAACGGAAATTCAACAAATTCGGTTGCTAATTTCCGTTGCTATTTACTGATTTTCTTGTAGTGTAAAGTCATAACAATGAAAATAAAAGATTCAATTATCCATTAGCAAAATTAAAGAAAACTACTTACTAAACATATTGAAAATTAAAGCAAAACTAATAAGAAAAGTAAAAAATATAGAGTTACAGAAGCTCCTTTAATTAATTTGTATAGAAAAATCAGAGAAAGCCGCTTGCTCTTTGGCTATTGCTCTTCACATACTAAAAAAACTAGCGTAAACTAAAAACTAAACTAATTTGTGTTTAAGTGATGAATTCTTTGCTTGATGATTGATCTCCCTTTTTTGGTGTTTTTATCAAGTATTTATAGACAAAAGTGAAAGACTTTGGCTTATGTAGCTTCCCAATTCAGCATAGGAAAAAGGACTCTGCTAAATAGGAATTTTTGTCAAACTTGAATACTTGATACACAACCAAATGATTTGAAGAACAAAACTGATGCACTACCGTTTGAGGATTTTCTTCTTGGGCTGCATGACCAAATGGCCTTTTCATTTTTAAATTGCATAGATAAGTGTTCCTTTCTTCTTCGAATTGCATGGCCAAGAATAGATATGGATTGTCATGCATAGCCAAGAACTATTTTTGCCTTGGTGATGCACGACCAAGTATGACCTTTCCGCCTTTAGATCAAAACTCCAGTTTTTTCTACCTTTTCGAATCTTCAAGCATGGCTGCTTATATTTTTATGCGCGACAATGTTAATTGCCTCTGGACTAAACATTGAATTCCTGGCTTTAATTTCTCAAAATTACATATTTGATCAAGAACTTTTCATTTCTTTCTATTAAGCCTTTTTTTTCTTCAATTTGGCCCTAAAAAACATCAAAACTTACAATTAACCCTTAAAATACAAATTTAACTAATTAAACCAAAATTCAACTAAATTAATACTAAATTAACGTAATTAAATACCTAAAAATACACTAAAAATATCATTTAATTCATAATTATCAAATACCCCACACTTAGACTTTACTTTGCCACGAGCAAATTAGAACAATCCAACTCCTCAAAATAATCAAATTCAAATCAAGAATCATGCATTTCAAAATCAAATTTAGCAATTAACAAGAGCACTTAATAAAATTTCCAACTAGAATAAATTCAAATAAGATAATATGAGTTAGTTTCCTTGTGTGTATATAGGATCAAAATATTTTAAGCATTTTAAAATCAAAACACCAATACAAATTCATAGTCAAGCTTGGAATGAATGTACACATAAGTATACAAATGATTTCACACTTGAAACTTTAAAAACACAATAGCCTTTCCTTTAGCACTGGAACCCAAAGGTCAATTCCGCTAAACAACTCAAAATAAAACTTAGAATCACTTAGATCTTTTAAAGGTTGTAATAGGGTTAAGGTATTGGTTATCAAAGAATAGATAAAAGATCAACAACAAGAATAGCCATTCTAAGATAAAATAGAATAATAATTCTAACTTTTCATCCTATTAACTTAAATAATAAAGAACTTAGCCAAACTTTTTTAAACCTTCATAATTCAAAGCTCTTATGAAAGAGAAAACTATTAAAATTCTCTCAATTTCAAAACTCATTCCCTTTTTAGAAGAAGTCACAATTGATTTTCCTTGTAAAATACCCCACACTTCAAATTTTTGCCATACATGCTAGTTTTATTTCTTTTTCTTTCTTTCTTTCTTTTTTTCTTTTCCATACTAGCTTTAATGTTGGCAATACAATAATAAAATAGGTAATAACAAGGAATGTTTACTTTTTACTTGACTTCATCTATAGCTCTTGACAATAAAACATAAAAAAAATCTTACTACACCTTTTATAATACCCAATAAAAAAATTAATCCATCCAATCCTAGGCTGGCCAGCTCTAGAAGGTCGATAAAAGCATTTAAGGCTATATGGTTAATATATGAGTGTAACAAAAATAAATATGGTATGCATTAAGCATACCTCATTAGGCTTAAAGATGGGTAACAAGAGATAAATATGCATATAGGGTAGGCAAACAAGATAAGATATGGCTCAACAAGAAAAATATTGTCTAAATCACTTTCTAGCTTGTTTTGAGTTACTTTTATGCTTTGAAGGGTGATGAGAAAAATTTTAGTGTTCTAAAATTCCTTACTCGACTATTTCAATGCATTATTTTTCTTTAAGTTTAAAAACTGGTCTTAAGTGCTTAAAGAGTAGAAACTAACAAATATAATTCAAGTTGAATACTTAAACTAGCTGAAAATTTATTAAACAACATGCTTATCTTAATGATAAATAAAAATTTTAAACATAGCACATTCTACATTCAAGTTCAATGTGTTCAAAATTTTGAGAAAAAAATTAGGACAAACTAAGCTAAATGTACACTATATGATATTGGAACTAAATCTACTTAACTAACATGCAAATTTAAAAATTAAACATGCAAACTAAAAATCAAACTAAATAATCTAAAACAAAATAACTAAAACTAAAATAATTCATGAGTAAGATAGGAGATTAATCAAGGTTAGAAAATGAGTAGAGTAAGAGAACTCCCTTAAATTGATCTTTAATTTCTAGCTTAGCTGAGCACAATCCCCTTCTTTAAAATCTTACCATCCTCAGCAAAGTATCAAAAATTTCAGCTCACTATATAACTTTTGAGAAATAAGTTAATGCCCAAGAGAAATGTAACTAGAATAATTGCACACTTGGTTCAAAGTAATAACATAAACAAAGAACCATAATTAAGCCCAAAAGAGTTATGAAATCCAGTGAATTAATTGAACAAAGCAAACATGCCTCTAAAACAAATACAGTGCATTAAACAAGACTTAATAATCTTGGAAACTAAGTGAACAAATATAACTAGGTCAATGTACTTGAGTGCTCAATGCATGATATCAATATTTTACATCATGGACAGTAGGTGAATGCATAACTTCAAGTTTAAAGCTAATTAGTGATGGTTGGGCTTAAATAAGAGAAAGAGAAAGATTTCAATTCGTCATGGTAATTACAAGATAAAATAAGCCAATTATAAATACATTCGCAACCTATATCAAGCCAACAATAAAGTTCAATTCCAAATAATAGGTAGTTAAGAGTAATGGAATGCAGATGAACATAACTCAATTCAAAATTAAACTCTAAGCAAACCTATATTTAAGACTAATAAAGTCACACCAATTCATGCATATTAATCTCAGCAAGCAAATTGAAGTAATAAGCAAATAAAAAATGAAAAATGCCCTTAAAACTTCAAATTGACAAATGAAAGCTTAACATCATTTTTAGGGCCTAAAATGAGTTGTTACATAGGGCTAAGCCTATGTGTTGACTGTCCATCTTGAAATGATCTTTTTGAAAATATACTATAATAGTCAATCAGACACCTATAGTAAAAGTTATGATCAAAATGATCCATGCCGTAATAAAGACTTAAAATAAGTAATAATGTGCAGGTGAGTGCAATGCTTAAATCAAAAGTGTGTACTGGAGTGAGTATTTGAGTGCTTATGTGCTTGAGTGACTGAGTTGTTAGTGAGTGAGCGTTTAAGTGTGAATGAGTGAGGGTGTGTGAGTGAAGTGAGGGAGTGATGGGAGAAAAGGGAAAAGAATGAGATTGGCGCGAATGAGGTGAAGGAGTAGGGAGGTGACCGGATGGCAAAGAAGGTGGGGTACGCAAACGAAGTGGGGTGGGGCACGCGAGGGTGTGGGGGTGAGGAAAAAAGGAGGGTGCAACACCGTGAAAGAAAGAGAAAGCAAAACAAAAAGAAAATAAAGGGGGCAGAGAGGATAGGCACGGCCACACATGGGAAAAGGTTATGCTGTGCACGACCGCGTAAAAGGAAGTTTACATGGGCATGTAAGGGGAAGGTAGGGGCGCATGGTGGAGATGGGCAGTGCTAGCTAGTGCACGGCCACATGGCTGCAGGCGTGCTAGCACTACTCTGCTGAACGACTGGCCACTGGACTCGGAATAAAAATTTTGGCCCTCCTACTACTCTTTAACATTCAAAGTTCCCTGTACAACAAAGCAATAGAAAAAACATAAGTCTCAACTTAATTCTGTCAACAATTTAATCACTCCCATCAAATAATATGAACTCATAATTAAACTTGCACTCATGTATATCAAAGCTGAATCAATTTTTGCTGAAACTCAGTCAAATTTAATTTTTGAACCATATAAACCAATTACAGCTACATGTGAATAAAATATTACATATACTCACTTAATTATGCCTTTTCCTTCTAAATTCTCTTTAAGCTTCAATTTAATTATCTTAAGTAATGTGCAAATCTATTAATTAATTGAATTACAAATTAAGTCCACTCTTAACTCAGCATATGTCAAGTTCTTCTTTAAGTTCATGAAGCATTTAAGCAACTAAAGTCAATTTTACACTCAAACAATGTAAACAACTCAAAAATCATAATTATATATTAAGTTCAATTGAGTTGTATTACCTTAAAATCTAAATGAGTTTCTTAATTACCCTAAAAACACTGTCTAATCTTAATTAATCATAAAGATCATGAGAAGCTTATATATTCAACCCAAATCTTAAACTCATGAATTAAAAGGCCAAAAACGCACTAAACAAAAGAAATATGAAGAATAGAAATTAAACTTTAGAAACCTATTAAAAATAATAACAGAAATTAACTCATAAAAAGAAAAATTTATGAAAATTTAAAGACAAGGGTTAGAAGAGTTCTGGCTTATTGAGTCCCAGCTCGACTCATACTACTCTCAGAAGGTTGAGTTTGTGATCCAAATATGGGTATCTTTGGACTTTGCTCCTTATTTTCTCCCATCAATAGAAGAAACTTATCATAGTTTATCAAAATTGGAAACTCCGTATCTTTAATAAAATATGACTCCTCCTTTGGCTCATTTAGAATGAACTCTATCGGCTCTTCTAGCCTAAATAAATCCTTCAAGCAGACTGAATCCAGTATCTCTACTTGAGAATTTTTCCTTTCTTACTCCTTTGGTAATAAATTCTCCACAAGGGTTCTAACACACCTTCTAAATGACCACACGACTTGTCTTCATATATCCATTATTTATTTTCTTCCTTATCCACCGTTAATGAATGATTTCTTTCTTTCTCTTTGCCATTATCACTTTGAAATTACATTGAAACATTCAAGAGTAGTTTAGATTCCAAATTTTTAATGCCCTTTTCTTGATCCCTTAGTAAATTTTCTTGACACTTGGTTATCTCCTCTTGAGTCTTTAACTTCTCTTCTTGAATCCTTAATTTTTCCTCTTGAATCCTAAATTTTTCCTGTTGACTTCTTAATGTAGCCTCTAACTCCTCTTTTTAAGCATAAAAATTTCTCTCCTTCCTTATAAGTAAGTCACAAATATCTTAAGTTTCAAAGATAACGGCCTTTTGTGTGGCCCTCCATTTTTCTTTTTCAGTCCAAAATTACTTCTCTTTACTCATAAGCAAGTCAAGAAGAACTTGATTTTTGGAGTTAAAAGCCTCTTTTGAATACTACAATTCTTGATTCTCTCTCCTTAATTCTTTCATTTGTGCACTCAAAGAATCATCAGAAGATAGTGTATAATGAGTTTGTGATTGTGCACGCAATAGCTTTATCTCTTCCATTTCTCTTATTAAAATATTCATTTGTTATTTCAAAAGGAATAACTCATAGTTTTCGACATCATCTTGCATCATCTTGAAGAATGTGTCAAATTTTTCCTATAAAGAACAATCACCAAATCAAAAATAAAATAAAAATAAAATCTTAGACTAACTCAATCAAAGATATTAGATAAAAAATATCATTGTTCCCCAGCAACGACACCAAAAATATGATCGGCTTCTAGCAAGTTTACTAGATCAGCTAGTAATATAGGAAAATATAAATTAAGACCTCAAATATTGTATCCAAAGAAATATGGATTGCTAAGAAAAATATATATGTATGAATTAAATTAATCTGAGATTGTTTCTAAAATGTTTTTGATTTAAAGGCAAAAATTAAACTAAATAAACAATTAAAAAAACATAAACTAAAATTGTAACACCCTATACCCGGCCAGTTAAAAGACCCAGATATCGGATGTCACATCCGGGTTTGGATCTCTTTGAAAGGATCAACTCTAAGGTTTGTCTAAATTTAAACAGGTTTATTAATTTAACATATTATTTATTCTATCAAAATTTCGACAAGATCTCCCCTTATTAATGGCTATTTCCTGTGAAAAAAAAGATATAAAACATTTCTAATATTTTATAACTACTTTTAGAATCTCAATTCATTGTCACTTCAAATGCTATTAATTTTACTAAGCAATTAAATAAAATTTCGACAGCATAACAGCTTAAAATTCATGCTACCCAAACCTGCAACAACTTAATTTTTCACTCCCAATATCATTCCTCCAACTCCAGAACTTCAATCAACAACACAACACTTCTATAATTTCATCTAATGTTTAAATAAATGCCCACTTATAACAAATTTTTATAATCCATTACATGGTTTATACATATATTATAAATTTCTTCATATACAAGTCACGTTGACACAAGTCATATAATTGGCCTCAACATAGAAACTTAGTTTTCCATAATTATAAACATATACTCATATACATTATTATATAACTAAGAATTTCATTATCAGGATCCAATGTACTTATTACCACGTATATAATTATATGAATATAATTTGGTTCGGACTTGAGACATCAATTCTCAAGCTTCCTACGTATCCCATTTAGGGAATCAGAACCACGTAGTTCTTCTACTCTATAGTTCAACATAGCATTTTCAAGTTTTATTTAATCCAAAGTGAGAAAACATCACCCCCAACCCCATATCAACATAATGTCTATATTTCAAATCAAACTTCACATACTAATGCACATTCATAAAAATTCATTATCATGGTACCTTCATTCTTATAATTACTGCTATTTTAATCATTTTAAATACATTTATATCATCATCATAAATATTTGCTATATTCTAAATTATTCATATTGAAAGTTAAGAATGGGCCTATACTATAAATCATGCATTTGTAGGCAATTGATACACATAATCATTATATTATTATTGGTAAAGTCATTTTCAAAATAAAAATAGTAATATATTCCTTACTATACTCATATATAGTTACATAATTACACAAATATATATATATATCGATACACATAAGTGCTAAACACTATAAGTATAGGTTTTACTACACTTTTCTTTTTATGTCAAATTATCATTTTACCCTTACTTTATCATGTAATTACCATTTTGCCCTTAGTTGTCATCAGTGGAAATCCTCGAATCGGATATGCGGGACGAGGGCTGTATGACTGTATGAAATTACTGTATGACTGTATGGGTGAGGTGACCACGAAATCGTAGTCATGCCTCGCTAAAAATTCTTACTGGATGATTTTACCGCAGTATAAAGGTCCCTATGGCTAGCCATTATATCCTAGGGTCCTGGATCAACCACTGAACACTAAGGGCAATATTAAATTTTATATCATATCACATTCCTATACCATTATATAATAATCATAATTAAGGCATTGGCTTAACTTGTTAATCTCTTCTAATTAGAGTAATATAATTAACAAAAATTATTTAAAGGTTCATAATAATACCAGCATATTTAACCATGAATGTTTTTATAGTCTAGCTTAATTGTATAGAAGAGCATTCTACGGATAGACTTTATGCCATATATATATAATATATATATATATATATATATATATATATATATATATATATATATATATATATATATATGATAGTAACTCCTCACTGCCATTTACTCATCAACTGTGATAGTTTCACATTTATAACCAATTGGACCACAAGTTTATATTGTCACTTATCTTTAAATAAATATGTTAATTTGATTTCTCAACTAAATTTACTCATGAAATAGAAATACTTTTTCATGGAACTAGAAAGATAACCATTCATCATCTAACTGCTAAGCATTCACATTGTGTATTCCTTTATAATTAACTGTTGTACCATTAGTTATGGATATCAAATCATTCTTTAATACAGAATTGTTCAAGATTAGTTTATAACATGCTGTATATCTGGTTTTCAACTAAGTAACTCTTATACTTTAATTAGTGTATAGAATACCATTATAAGTCAAAACTCTAGCTCAACATCAATGATGAATCTTTACGTAAAAAATTTAAAAGCTTAAACTATACCAATTAAACTTGCATGCCTTGGATTTCTTAAAATCCTACTTAATGGTTTAACCCAAATCAAGGATTTATTATAACTAACGAAAAACAGACATGCCAGTGGTATTAATACTTAGAATCCCGTACGTCACATGATTGCCTTTATTGCTTCTTCAAAACCTTATATCACTGTTATTCCAAACTCATTACATGCAAATCCAAGTTTAAACTTAATTCATACACTCTGATTACATACACAAGTAGCAAACATATAGTCTCAACCTAAAGAACTCACATGCAAGATCTGACAATTCACTACTATTCAATATATTCACATACTATTCAATAAATTCACATACTGAAAGGAGTTCTAACCAATACTATTATCTTTCATAACGAAGTATTTCAAATAACTCTTTAACAGGAGCAAATTAAACTAGGAGGAACAAAATACAATAAATCCATATCAACCAAATACTAACAGCAACAGTGCTACGGAGTTTCTTACCCTTTTTCATTCTAAATCTAAATCATGATCAAAATATTAAAATTCCCAACTAAATCTTATCAACAACCTAAACTAATAATATGTTATACTGAATAATGCACATAGTACACAGCCACATACCTATTTCTTCAAATTTTATGCATTCTGTCCATTTTGTACTCACCAGAACGTCACTGGAACGTCGCCGGAGTTTCGCCGGAGACTCGCCGAAAAATGCACCGACGGTGTCTATTTGAAGATCCTGGTCCGGGGGACTCCACTATGGGTGGTCACACGCCCAACAGCCACCGGAGTTAGCCTAGATCAAAACTTAAATGTCCCACCTTCACCATCATCGATCTACTTGCTGCCGGCGAGTGGGGAGGAGTGATAGTAACCGAAGAAACCAACTCAGCCTCGGGATCCCACCGATACCGTCAGCCTTCTCCACCACTGTCAATAATCATCGAAAAGAAGGGAGAGAGGATACCACGGTAGGGGGAGAAGGAACGGAGGAGTGGCGCCACCGAAGAGAAACGATGCATGCGAGGATGATCGGAGGATCGTGGCAGCGGTGATCTGGCTTCCTCATCGGAGTCGCACGCGGTGGTGGCTGGACGGCGATGCTCTTCCCCTCCCTGATCGTGGCCTGTTCTCCCTCCTCCCCCCTCTTCTCTTCTTTCTTCTTTTCTCTTTTAATTGCCGTTTTTTTTTACATATAATAAAAAATTCTAGAGACCCTTAGAATTGAACCTCACTTATTCTTATTATTCCCAACTAATTTGATTACTTTATTTTATTTATTAGTATTATCAGTATTATTCTTATTTTTAACCATTTATTTTAGTGGATCGTTTCTGAAACCGGATCGATCCAACCATACTATTCGGGTCTTTATAACTCGGGGCGTTACAAATCTTCCCCCCTTAAGAAAATTTCGTCCTCGAAATTTATTGAACAATAGAGCATGATAGTGTTTGCTTCTACTTGTTAGGTTCAGGTTATTATACGGTCTTACACCAATGACAAGATCAAATCCGACAAAGGAATTCATTACTTACTCTAATCTGGTAGTATTTGGATGTTACATCTTCATAATATCAATCAAATTCTCTGTCTAGTTTGTTTGTTTCCACTAGCACCTCAAACTACTGCTATTTACCTCTGAGATCTCAACCGACACGGCATTTTCCAAACGGATTCTAAGCATGTGCAGAGTAACTTTTGCACCACCAATCCCAGAAAAAGAGAGAAAATATTAATGCCTTCGGGGAATAAGTCCTTCAGAACTGATAAATGGAAAGCAACAATGTCTTCCTAGAATGAGTTACTAAGGAATCACATTCCAGTACTACATTTTCACAATTTGGAATAAGTTGTTCTATGAGTTACAACCTCTGAATTAGAGAAATTGTAAGTCCAACCAATGAATTTGGTTGAGATTGTATTTCATCATTGACTTCAATCAAATACTGTTGTTCCCTCTACATCAAATTCATAAAAACTCCTCTTTCTTATGGATATAACCTTGTATGAACTATTATAAATTTTTAGACACAAATATCGATATAATGTTGTATCGACATTAACACTATCATTGTAACTGGAAAGTCCTACTTTCAAATCACATCTCCTTTGATGCTTATCAGCATATACATTTACATTTTCTTTATTTACTCTCCTTAATATCCATTTACTCTTTTTGTGATCCATCAATTTTCTTTTCAACTGAAGCATATGTACAACATTTTAGACCATCATGAATAGTCAAATAATGCTGATACAAAATATGTAATATGCTTTATACATATAATGGCCTATTAATGCACATCTTATGTATTGGAAATGCAGATTGCCCAATCCCAAGTAAGTAATGTTTAAATCGTTGCTCTCAATGTCAGGAATTCCTAATAGATAACCGGAGTGCTACAACTCCCATCTAAACTAGATTTTATTGGTCTATGCCCAGAAACGCCTAAACCTAGCTCTGATACCACTAAATGTAACACCCTGTACCTGGCTAGTTAAAAGACCCGGATATCGGATGTCACACTCGGGTTTGGATCTCTTTGAAAGGATCAACTCTAAGGTTTGTCTAAGTTTAAACAGGTTTATTAATTTAACATATTATTTATTCTATCAAAATTTCGACAAGATCTCGCCTTATTAATGGCTATTTCCTGTGAAAAAAAAGATATAAAACATTTCTAAGATTTTATAACTACTTTTAGAATCTCAATTCATTGTCACTTCAAATGCTATTAATTTTACTAAGCAATTAAATAAAATTTCGACAGCATAACAGCTTAAAATTCATGCTACCCAAACCTGTAACAACTTAATTTTTCACTCCCAATATCATTCCTCCAACTCCAGAACTTCAATCAACAACACAACACTTCTATAATTTCATCTAATGTTTAAATAAATGCCCACTTATAACAAATTTTTATAATCCAGTACATGGTTTATACATATATTATAAATTTCTTCATATACAAGTCACGTTGACACAAGTCATATAATTGGCCTCAACATAGAAACTTAGTTTTCCATAATTATAAACATATACTCATATACATTATTATATAACTAAGAATTTCATTATCAGGATCCAATGTACTTATTACCACGTATATAATTATATGAATATAATTTGGTTCGAACTTGAGACATCAATTCTCAAGCTTCCTACGTATCCCATTTAGGGAATCAGAACCACGTAGTTCTTCTACTCTATAGTTCAACATAGCATTTTCAAGTTTTATTTAATCCAAAGTGAGAAAACATCACCAAATCAACATAATGTCTATATTTCAAATCAAACTTCACATACTAATGCACATTCATAAAAATTCATTATCATGGTACCTCCATTCTTATAATTACTGCTGTTTTAATCATTTCAAATACATTTATATCATCATCATAAATATTTGCTATATTCTAAATTATTCATATTGAAAGTTAAGAATGGCCCTATACTATAAATCATGCATTTATAGACAATTGATACACATAATCATTATATTATTATTGGTAAAGTCATTTCCAAAATAAAAATAGTAATATATTCCTTACTATACTCATATATAGTTACATAATTACACAAATATATATATATCAATACATATAAGTGCTAAACACTATAAGTATAGGTTTTACTACACTTTTCTTTTTATGTCAAATTACCATTTTACCCTTACTTTATCATGTAATTACCATTTTTCCCTTAGTTGTCATCAGTGGAAATCCTCGAACCGGATATGCGGGACGAGGACTGTATGACTGTATGAAATTACTGTATGACTGTATGGGTGAGGTGACCACGAAATCGTAGTCATGCCTCGCTAAAAATTCTTACTGGATGATTTTACCGCAGTATAAAGGTCCCTACGGCTAGCCATTATATCCTAAGGTCCTGGATCAACCACTGAACACTAAGGGCAATATTAAATTTTATATCATATCACATTCCTATACCATTATATAATAATCATAATTAAGGCATTGGCTTAACTTGTTAATCTCTTCTAATTAGAGTAATATAATTAACAAAAATTATTTAAAGGTTCATAATAATACCAGCATATTTAACCATGAATGTTTTTATAGTCTAGCTTAATTGTATAGAAGAGCATTCTACACTTATAGGACTTTATGCCATATATATATATATATATATATATATATATATATATATATATATGATAGTAACTCCTCATTGCCATTTACTCATCAACTGTGATAGTTTCACATTTATAACCAATTGGACCACAAGTTTATATTGTCACTTATCTTTAAATAAATATGTTAATTTGATTTCTCAACTAAATTTACTCATGAAATAGAAATACTTTTTCATGGAACTAGAAAGATAACCATTCATCATCAAACTGCTAAGCATTCACATTGTGTATTCCCTTATAATTAACTGTTGTACCATTAGTTATGGATATCAAATCATTCTTTAATACCGAATTGTTCAAGATTAGTTTATAACATGTTGTATATCTGGTTTTCAACTAAGTAACTCTTATACTTTAATTAGTGTATAGAATACTATTATAAGTCAAAACTCTAGCTCAACATCAATGATGAATCTTTACGTAAAAAATTTAAAGCTTAAACTATGCCAATTAAACTTGCATGCCTTGGATTTCTTAAAATCCTACTTAATGGTTTAACCCAAACCAAGGATTTATTATAACTAACGAAAAACAAACATGCCAGTGGTATTAATACTTAGAATCCCGTACCTCACATGATTGCCTTTATTGCTTCTTCAAAACCTTCTATCACTGTTATTCCAAACTCATTACATGCAAATCCAAGTTTAAACTTAATTCATACACTCTGATTACATACACAAGTAGCAAACATATAGTCTCAACCTAAAGAACTCACATGCAAGATCTGACAATTCACTACTATTCAATATATTCACATACTATTCAATAAATTCACATACTGAAAGGAGTTCTAACCAATACTATTATCTTTCATAACGAAGTATTTCAAATAACTCTTTAACAGGAGCAAATTAAACTAGGAGGAACAAAATACAATAACTCCATATCAACCAAATACTAACAGCAACAGTGCTATGGAGTTTCTTACCCTTTTTCATTCTAAATCTAAATCATGATCAAAATATTAAAATTCCCAACTAAATCTTATCAACAACCTAAACTAATAATATGTTATACTGAATAATGCACATAGTACACAGCCACATACCTATTCCTTCAAATTTTGTGCATTCTGTCCATTTTGTACTCACCAGAACGTCACTGGAACGTCGTCGGAGTTTCACCGAAGACTCGCAGGAAAATGCACCGACAGTGTCTATTTGAAGATCCTGGTCCGGGGGACTCCACTATGGGTGGTCACACGCCCAACAGCCACCGGAGTTAGCTTGGATCGAAACTTAAATGTCCCACCTTCACCATCATCGATCTACTTGCTACCGGCGAGTGGGGAGGAGCGGTAGCAACCGAAGAAACCGCCTCAGCCTCGGGATCCCACCGGTACCGTCAGCCTTCTCCACCACCGTCAAGAATCAACGAAAAGAAGGGAGAGAGGAGACCATGGTAGGGGGAGAAGAAACGGAGGAGTGGCACCACCGAAGAGAAACGACGCACGAGGGGATGATCGGAGGACCGTGGCAGCGGCGATCTGGCTTCCTCGTCTGAGTTGCACGCGGTGGTGGCTGGACGACGATGCTCTTCCCCTCCCCGATCGTGGCCCGTTCTCCCTCCTTCCCCCTTTTCTCTTCTTTCTTCTTTTCTCTTTTAATTGCTGTTTCTTTTTTTACACATAATCAAAAATTCTAGAGACCCTTAGAATTGAACCTCACTTATTCTTATTATTCCCAACTAATTTGATTACTTTATTTTATTTATTAGTATTATCAGTATTATTCTTATTTTTAACCATTTATTTTAGTGGATCGTTTCTGAAATCGGATCGATCCAACCATACTATTCGGGTCTTTATAACTCAGTGCGTTACAAAAATTAAACTAATATAAATTAAAAACAAAATAATAACTTAAATTCTCTTGCTAAAGGAACTATCCACCTTAACTTTCGTTGTAATGACTTAATTTTAATAGGAACACCAGTGATTATGAAAAAAACTAGTAATAAAGCCGGATATCTTTATGTAAGAGTGTCATTCTTAGTATTAAACTCATAGACAAATCTAATACTTAGCATCAAAATCTAGTTTTAACTTCCTAAATATTCATTGAACTCTTGTGCAAGTAAATTCAACTCCAATTTATTCTTAGTTCCTCCTCTCTTAATATTAATCAATAATTTCAATACATAATTACCTCAAAACTAGAAAATAATCATGCATTGATACTAAAGAGTTAACCCAAGAACATGCAAATCATTAACTATGTCTAAACTAATTTTTAGTTATTGAACCAATAAACCAACAATCAATGTCAACATAATTAAGGATAAGATTACGCTTAAAATTAAAAAATAATCAGCTGATATTGAAATTAAAGCTCAAAATAAAGTTATAACAATGAAAATAAAAGATTCAAGTATCCATTAGCAAAAGTAAAGAAAACTACTTACTAAACATATTAAAAATTAAAGCAAAACTAATAAGAAGAGTAAAAAACATAGAGTTACAGAAGCTCTTTTAATTAACTTGTATAGAAAAATTAGAGAAAGCCTCCTACTCCTTGGTTATTGCTCTTCACAAACTAAAAAAACTAACATAAACTAAAAAATAAACTAATTTGTGTTTAAGTGATGAAGTCTTTGCTTGATGATTGATCTCCCTTTTTTGTTGTTTCTGTTGAGTATTTATAGTTAAAAGTGAAAGACTTTGGTTTCTATAGCTTCCCAATTCAACATAGGAAAAGGACTCTGCTAAATAAAATTTTTTATCAAACTTGAATCCTTGATACACGGCCAAGTGGTTTGAAGAACAAAACTGATGCACTACCATTTGAGGATTTTATTCTTGGGCTGCACGATCAAGTGGCCTTTTCATCATTGACTTACACAGCCAAGTGTTCCTTTCTTCTTTGAATTGCATGGCCAAGAATAGGTATGGATTGTCATGCACAGCCCAACACTATTTTTGCCTTGGTGATGCACGGCCAAGTATAACCTTTCTACCTTCAGACCAAAACTCCAATTTTTCTCTTTTTTCGAATCTTCAAGAGCAGCTGCTTATATTTTTATGCACGATAATGTTAATTTCCTCTGGACTAAACGTTGAATTTGCTTCAATTTCTCAAAATTACAAATTTGACCTAGAACTTTTTATTTCTTTCATTTAAGTCTTTTTTTCTTCAATTTGGCCCTGAAAAATACCAAAACTTACAATTAATGCTTAAAAAATAAATTTAACTAATTAAACCAAAATTCAACTAAATTAATACTATTAACTTAATTAAACACCTAAAAATCCACTAAAAATATCATTTAATTCACAATTATCAGTAATAATTTAGTAAAAAAAGAATTTTAGCATATTAATTCATTAAAAATCATAAAAATATTTTTTACATGATTAAATTGGATTTTTCCAAATACAGTGGACCAATGCCTAAATTTTTACCTTAAAACCACATAAATAAAAGAAGAGTTTTATTTTCATTCGAAATTGGGATCACTTATCCTATGTTTTCTTAAAATTAATAAAGACCATTTATCTCCTTTTTTAAATGCATACATAGGAACCAATGTTCCCAAACTTAATAAATAGCCCATTTTATGTATGATATTTTATCTTTCTTTTGGATGATTTGCTTTTGTAATAGTTTAAGTAGTGGATTTATTTATTTTATTTACTCATTTTATTTATCGCTTTATTTATTTCATTGCAATACATCATCTGAGAAGGAAGATAGTGAATTAATAAATAAAAACCTAATTATAAATAACACCTTATCAAAATACCAAGTAAGAGTGATGTTTCGAAAATCAATTTCTATTTGGGCATCAAAAGGTTAAGATTCATTTTTTAAAGTTCTGTTGGATAACGACTCCATGATATGTACCTCTTTGAGCCCATATTGGATGGCTTCATAGGTTAAGGATCAATAATAATTTGGGCATAACTCATTTTTATTATGAAGTAGCCATTTTATGAGTTATAGTGAGCCTCATCCGATCTCTATGATTGATGATGAGAAGATTGGAGAAGGTTTTGCTGATAGCCCACAAGTGATCAATATGCTGAAAAGATGCATTTCTTACCTGGAGCCAGTTTAGGTAAGAACACTTTAGGGACTCAGGATTTTATTTCCACCAAAGGGTAGAAAAATCAAAAGGGGTTAGGTTACACTAGTTTAGAGAAAAAAAAGGGTAAAGGAAAAAGGGTAGTAAGTGAAATCCCTCATATCTTCAAGAGTTTTTATGTTAGCTTCAGAAGTCAATCTTTATTATGGAGAAAATAAGCCTTAGCTAGTGGGAGAAAAGATTATGCTCGATTTTGAGTTATTCAATGATGTTTTTAATTAGGAACAAGGAATTATCAAGGTAGTTGAGGGTTTTTAGGATGAAGAAATTCTTTTGTATCACTCAATATGGGATAGGAAAGTGCCTGAGGAGATTGTAATTGATAAATTACTTGCTATTCAAAAAAATAGCAAAGAAAAGATGAATGTTGAAACACCACATAAGTCAAACCTTGAAGTTGGAAAGGCATCTGCTACGGTAAAAACTAAAGATAAAGATACTTTTATAGACATTGTTTATGTCCTAAAACCTATTAATGAGAATAATGAATTTTCTTTTGATTATATTAATAAGATGAACAATTTTTCTTACTTGTGTGATGTTTTTTTCTAATTTAAATATGCATAATTATAATCATAAATCATTTATATTTGGCATTAATTCAACTAATACATGTTTATTTAATCTCAAAACAAAGAAAAATTGAAAACAAATCTTATTAGCAGTAGGCATAACTCCTAAAGAAAGGGAAAAATTTAAGAGAATATGGAAAAAATATGAAAGAGTCTTTACTTGGACCTAGAAAGACATGTCGAGAATAGATCAAGAGATAGTTGAACATGCCATCCCAACCTATCTTAAGTACAAGCCAATTAGGCAAAAAATTAGGAGACTTAGGCCAGAATGGGCTGAAAAAATCAAAGAAGTTTAATACCTAACATGGTTAGCCAGTGTAGTCCCTGTAGCCAAGAAAGATGAAAAAGTTAGGGTCTGTGTAGACTATGGGGGTTTGAACAAAGCTTACCCCAAGGATAACTTTCTCTTACTCCATATAAATGTCCCGATGGATAGTGTTACAGCCTATGCCATGTATAGCTTCATGGATGGTTATGCTAGCTATAATAAGATTCTGAATAAGATTATTGATAGGATCAAGATAGCTTTCATCATTAAATGGGGTACTTATACCTATCGAGTTATGCCTTTTGGACTTAAAAATGCAGGTGCCACCTACCAAATGATGGCAATTAGGATTTTAGATGACTTAATCCATAAAAAGGTGAAAGTGCATGTAGATGACATGTTGATCAAGTCGGCTACCCGAGAAGGCCACTTTAAGGCTTTGAAGAAGTTCTTCTAGAGGATTGATAAGTACAACTTTTGCCTCAACCCAAAGAAATGCATTTTCAGGGTTACCTCAGGTAAGCTTCTAGGATAAGTGGTAAGTTAGAGAAGAATAGAGATAGATCCAGACAAAGTCAAGGCCATTAAGGAAATGCCTATGCCTCAAAAGGAAAAAAAAAGTTAGGGGATTTTTAGGCAGGCTTTAGTACATAAGTAGGTTCATAGCCAAGTTGACCTCAATTTGCAAACCGATTTTCAAGCTACTTAGAAAGGATCAACCTATGGTTTGGAATGAAGATTGTTAGAAGGAATTCAACATCATTAGAGAACACCTTTTGTATCCTCTAGTGCTGAGACCACCATAAGCAGGTAAGCCTTTGATCTTGTGTTTAGCCATAGAGGATAGTTTAGTAAGGGCTATGATATCTCAGGAAGATAACTTTGGGATTGACTATGCAGTGTACTACCTTAGCAAGAAATTCCTCCCATATGAAGCCAAATATGTAGAGGTGGAGAAGATTTGTCTAGCAATCATATAGGCTTCGAAAAAGTTAAGGCACTATTTTCATTCCTACAGAGTGCAAGCTGTGGTCAAGCAGAATCCTCTCAAGTACTTACAGGAAGCACCTTCACTCCTAAAAAGATGGGTAGGTGGTTAATCTTTTTACAAGAGTTTAAAATTGAGTACATCACTAGAAAAACCATTAAAGGGAGAGTTATAGTAGAATTCCTAGCTGATTAACCATTAGAGGGAGAAAAGGTAACCTACGAGTTTCCTAATGATGACATTATAGCCATAAAAGTGTAGGGTTGGTAGATGTGCTTCGATGGGGCCATAAACAATAAGGGTACTAGAGTAAAAGTGATCCCGGTGACCCTAAAGGGTAAAAAACTACATTTAGATAAGAAATTGAGGTATAAAGCCATGAATAATAAAGCAAAATATAAATCTTGTATCTTTGGGTTAGAAGTCTTATTAGCTATCGGGGTAAAATATGTAAAGGTATTCGGGGACTTATCCTTGGTAGTATATTAGGTGAGAAGTGAATGGTCTATAAAAGAAGAAAGAATGATACCTTACATCAAGTGTTTGAGAGCTTTAAGCTATTAGTTTAAAGTATGCACCTTTGGGTATGTACCTAGGGATGAGAACCAGTTAGCCAATGCTTTAAACACTTCGATATCAATGTGGGATAACTTGAAGGGGATGAGTATAAAACCTGTGTTAATCTCTAGTTCTAACGAGCCATACTTCGAGACTGAGCAAGTAATGTATATTGAGGTGGATGATGGGAAACCTTGGTGATATGATGTCTATAACTACTTAGAAAAGTTAGTATTCCTATAATAAGCTATGGAAAAGGACCAGAGAATGATCTATAAGCTATTTACTTAGTTCATTAGTGTTGGCAGAGTGCTTTATAAGAGATAGCCTGATGGTATTTAGTTGAGGTGCTTGAATGAGAATGAAGCTAAGAAGGTAATGAAGGAGGCACATATAGGTAAGTGTGGAGCTCACATGAATGGTTTAGGTTTAGCAAAGAAGATCATGTGCCAAGGGTTCTTTTGGCTTATAATAGATACAGACTGCTCTAAGTATGTGAAAAAATGTCAATTATGCAAATAATACGCAGACTTGAGACACTTGCTAGTTTTAGAGCTATGCAACCTCATGTCGCCTTGGCCATTCACTGCATGGGATATAGATATCATAGGTATGATCCATCCACTGACATCAAAAAGGCATAGATTCATCATAGTTGCCATAGACTACTTCACGAAGTGGGTTGAAATAGAGTCCTTCAAAAAGGTAAATGCTAGGGATATAGCTAAATTCATCGATAAGAATTTGATATGTAGATATGGGTTATCTCATCACATAGTGTCAGATAATGGGATCCAATTTTAGGTCAAAACTAAGCACACAACAAAAAAACTGCCAATTAGCGACTAAAATTAGCGACGGCGCAATTTTCGTCGCTAATTTTGCGACGGATTAGCGACTGTTTTACATTTCCGTCGCGATAATGATATTTGCTATTTTTTTGCGACGAAATAGCGACGGAATTAATAAACAGTCGCTAATTATTGGCGGGAAGAGTACGCGCCCTGTTTTGCGACGGAATTAGCGACAAAATTTTCCGTCGCTAAATTTTATAATTTTTTATTCAAGAAATTAGTTCCAGAAATTTTAGCGACTAAAATTTTAGTCGCTAAATTTGGCGGGAAAATTTAGCGCCTTTTTTTGCGACGGTTTAGCGACGGAAATATTTCTGTCGCTAATTATTATTTTATTGCTGTAATACGATTAGCGACGGAAATATTTAGTCGCTATTTCGTCGTAAATAAATTAAAAAATAAGTTTTTAAATTTCACTCCCATAATTTATGTATAATTTCAAGTAATTTTAATATAGACCATATAAAATAAATTATTTCATTTGTAACAGAAAATTATAAATTATTTTATAAGTTGGTAATAATTTTTTACCAATTATACCAAAATTTAATGTTATTTATTTAGAAAATTTACATTTTTAATCATAATAATAAACTAATTGTTATGATTATTATATTATTTTATTTTTCTTCTCACACATATAGATTGTGGCATAAAATAGAAAACACACTCAATCATCTTGAAAAGCGATTTAAAACATGTTATATAACATGCCTTTTGACTAGAAATTAAATGTATACTAATATTAGCATAATCATAAATCAGACTGGATTTATTTTTTATTTCAATTAGGTGAGGACATTGGTTCCTCATGGCAACTACGAAGATCCTTTATTGCGAATTTTTTTCAATGAAAATTAGTTCTATTTTATTAACAAATTCTCACTTAATTATTTAATATAAATTCTTTTGCTTTTTGTTGGAACTATTATTTTTAATATGAATTTGAAGTGAAAACTAGAACACTGGCCCATTTTATGGCACGTTAGTGTCACGGGTATTTTGTTAATCTAATATAAAGGCAACGCATTTTTGTACTCTAAGAAAAACGTTAGAGAAACATTAGAGGTATTTTAGCACTCTAAAAAAAAATTATGAGTTTAGCATTCTAAAGAAAACATTAAGAACACTTTTGAAAAATGCATTTTATCTGAAAAAATTAAATCAAATTTTTATGTAGGAAATTCTGTTTAAATTACATATTTTTCATAATAATATATAATTGAAAATTTTAGTCAACATATAAATGGAACAATAATATAATGTTACAGTTTTTGAGTTATCAAGATGAAATTGAAACGCTCTTATACTAGACAGAAAGACTATTGCCTGAAGTTTGAGTCTGGAATCGAGACCGATTGAGTTGAATCAGAACCAAAACTGAACCGAAACCGTTTTAAACTAAAACTGTCTTCATATGATTCCAACTATACAATTAATAAAACCAAAACCGACAGTTCCAAAATCGAAACTGGCAGTTTTGGAAATGTGGTTAGCCCTAACACAAACTCCTTGTTGTTAATTTTGAACGGTGAAGATTAGTTTTTAAGATATATAAGTTCAGTTTTTATTGTAAAAAAATATAGGCTATTTTCTGAATTTTTTACGTAATGACCAGTTTTGTATACAAAGACGATCGAAAAATTATTTACCGTTAGATTGGCCTGAGTTTTGGTGAGTACATTCGAAACTCCTTGTTGTTAATTTTGGACGGTAAAGATTAGTTTTTAAGGTCTGTAAGTTCAATTTTTGTTGCAAAAAAAAGTTATTTTCTGGATTCAAATATTTTGAAGGATCTGTAAATAATAAGTTATATATAGATTTTGTAATACTCCAAAAATTTAAATCGCGCGAGAGTATTTTTTTAACACGTGCAAAGTATTTTGATAGGTACAAAGGCCGATTTATTAAGGATATGATATAAATTTGCATAATTTCAAGAATTTTAAATTAATAATTATTAAATAGAGTAAAATTTAAGAACAAACCATAAGAAACAATTTATTCAATATGTATATATATTATATCTATGAATTTAAATAATAAATTATTTATTTAACCAATTTATTGATAACTAATTTAATGAACATGACAATTTATACATTTCACATTTAATTTCTAAATTTAGGCAATTCGATTAATATAAGTAATTTATTTTAGCCTATTATAGAAAATATAATTATAAAAAAACAACAATTTTAATAATTTAATTAACATATTTAATCAATTTATCATATACACTTATGTATTATATATTTTATGATTTATTATATTTGAATTGAGGCTTAAAAATTCAAATTGGAAGAGTAAAGGGACTATATTGAATTTAATAATCGGGTGTTAAATTATTTTCTAATTTATTAAAAATACCATATTATCTTCTATAGAGACAAATGACACAACTTATTTGCCGAATTTAGTAAAAATAACGTATTATTTTCTATAAAAACAAATGACACAAAACAATAGAAAATAAAATATCGTATGATGTAAATAATGATAAAAAATAATTTAATAATTTTTATCAATTTAAAGATACTTTATATAGTTTTTACTAATATATATATATATATATATATATATATATATATATATATATATATATATATATATATAAAGAGTTTATATAGTTTTTACTTGTGTATTAAAACGAAAGAAAGAGAAGAAAGAGAAGGAAGAAAGGGAAGGGAGATCGGGGAAGAGAGAAGCGGGGAAGGGAGGGGGGATGGACTGCCGCTGCTCGACGCCGGTGAAGGGGCGCTGCTCACTGCCGCCACCGTCTGTCCGTCCTCTGTTATCGGCGCCTTCCTCCGGTGAGTGTTTTTTTTTCTTTTGCCCGTTTTGTTTATCGCCAACTCTCCCCTTTTCTCTTTTTTCGGTGGCTGTCGACGGCGTTGGAGGCGATTGACCACGCCGGTAGGATCACGAGGTTGAGACGGAGCTGTTGGTACCTGCTGATCATCCCCACTCGCCGGCGAAGTGTAGATCGGAGCACGTGGGAGCCGGCGGTTCCAAGTGGTTTTCCGGCCAAACCACGATGCTTTGAGGCACGTGAAGACCACCAGGAGGCTACCGGCGACTCTGGCTTCAGGCTCGGCGCTTCGACAACTCTCCGGCGAGGCTCCGGTGAGCCACCGGTGAGGCTCCGGCGAGGATCTTAACAGGCAGAATGGAGGGAGTATTTTGGCCTTCGACTCTAAGGTGCGGGTACTTGATGTGAATCCTGATATGCATGTGTAATTTTAGTAGATTTTAATAAACCAACGTTATATACCAATTATGATAATTATATTTCTTTGAAATTCTCTTTCAAACTTCCCTTGCAACATTTAGTTCGTGTCTGATTTAACAGGACTATTAATTTGTCAAGGTCGTATTCTGTTTGATGTTGGGTATTGGCATGCATGCAGCAAGGTGGTGAGGTTGTCCATTGCATAGGTCTTGACAGCGATTTCACAAAAATAGAAGGCTGCTCTGAGGGAAGCATACAAGAACAAGATGTTCTTTCCTCTTAATCTGCGTCCCAAGAAGACTAGAGCTATCCGCAAGAGGCTTACCAAGCATCAGGTATTCCACTGCTTCTGATTACATGCCTGTCACAGTCAAGATAGTTGCCTTGTTTTTTAGCTTCCTTATTTGGTTCTATCTACTTTGAACTTAGGCTACATTTCCTGATGGACATTAGAGTGCTAATTATTTTTGCTGAGCATTTGTATTCCATTTTGCCATCAAACTTTCTGAATAAATATTCATATTAAACTAGAAATCTCTTGGTGAAAAATCATTTCAAAATAGTGCTGCAGTGTGCTCAAAATTCATTGTTTTGGCACAGTGTGAATAATCAAAGTTCTTGTTTGCTTAAACTCTGTCTTTATTGATGAAAGATTGGAATTTTGAATTCTATATAGTGTGTTATTCTTGCATTATGATGAGCTCAAATTTGTAAAATACAGGGCAAAAATCTCACATTTTTCCTATGGCTTCCTACAATCCTAAAATTTATCTGGATCTTGGTCCCTTGATTGTGATATTTAAGTATTATCGGATATGGTTTTCTGGTAGAACATTATTATTTATTCAGCAGCTTCTCTCTCTTCACAAGTTCTAACCTTGTTTTCCTTTTATGCCGCAATCATTGAAGACCGAACAAGAGAAGAAGGGAGAAATGTACTTCCCAATGAAAAAGTATGCAGTTAAGGTGTAGGATTCTATTTTCTAAATAGGCTTTTTTCATATCTTCTATTATAAACCTATTTGGTTGACAAGTGTTGACAGTCTTTATTGGTATGAAATTAATTGCCTATTGCAGTCTCTAATGGTTTTCATCAATCGGCAAGGATCCTGTTTTGCTTCATGGGGTACTCCACGTCATCATCTTTCAGGTTGTCAAGCTTTCAGCTCCTGGTTGCTGCACCTTCTTTTGCAAGGTATTTATATTTTTGTTAATTTTCAATAATTATGTGTTTTATAGTTAATACCAATTATGATAATTATATTTCTTTTTTAGAGTGCTTTAGCCTTAGGATGGAAAATTAGCTTCCTCACCAAATCTTCATCCATTAACTACCAGTTTTCATTGTTTTGCTTATAATTAAGATGGCTTTCTGATATATTTTTTTTATATATATATCATTCTCTAAGGTACATGGATTGACATTCAGCTTTTTAATTCACTTGCATGCATGTGGCCATATAATTCTTGATAGCAGTGGATTTATTTGGTTTAGAATTCAGTAGAACAGTAATAAATTAGATGTGCAGGTACTAGACAACATTGAAGAGACATTTGTATGTGGGAAAAGTTTGTGTAGATTATATGCCACAGTTGATTTAGACAAAGCAAGAGTTGGGCGTAGGAGACAATTAGAACATGGACGTTCTTATTCCCTAACTGCCCCTAAGGGTGCAGTTTATTCTCTTTGAGGGTGTTTATGACTGGACAGAACATTGCTAAATTGGGTTTTGATTTGAAATTCACATGTTTCGGTATACTAGTGTTTGTAAATATGGGTTATGAATGTAAACATGCATAAACATGTCTAATTCTTTATTTTCTGTAATAGACAATTTGGAAATTTGTATCTCATATGCATTGCTGCTTACAAGTATAACAAAAAAGAAAATATTGACCTAAGAGCACACATATTGCCATGTTTAATTAAAATGGCTTTTCTGAGTTTTTAAGGTCTGAAATTTGACTGCTTTATCCAACACTTTTTGCACTACTGAAATCCTGGTGTCATGTTATGCATGCTTTTGCATGGAGGATAGAACCTACCATTGATTAACTTGTGCATGTCAAAAAATTTCTTATTCCAATCCCTCATAATTATGTTCCTTTCACGACAGGATTCCATGGAAAATCATGAACAAAGATGGCTTGGGAAGACCAATTTTGTAGAGATTCGTTCATTCTGGCAGATGTTTATGAGTTTTGATAGGATGCGGAGCTTTTAATTTTGGAAGATAACATTGTTGATGCTAATTAGTATGATATTGTTACTATTTTGTTGTTTTAAAAGAGATTGTTTGAGGATAATATTATGTACATTTTCAATTACTATTATATACATGTGTGTATTTTGGAACATTTTCTGATTTGGAATAAATATATGTTTGTACGTGTGAGATCATTGTTATATACAAGTTAAAAAATAAATAAATAACAATCATTGTATAAAAAATTAAATTTTTAAAATATGGCAAAAGAAAAAATTCATTTATACAATAATTCAACGACGGATTTGCGACAGAAAATCTGTCGCTAATATATAATAGATATAATTTAAGAAATAATTAGCGACCAAATTAGCGACGGACAAATTAGTCGCTAAATATTATCATTTTAATTACAGTAATTAATTAGCGACGGAAAATTTAGTCGCTAAATATTATTATTTTAGTTCGACGACTAATTAGGAATATAAATTAGCGACGACATATTTCGTCGCTAAATTAGCGACTGAATTTAAAAGCCGTCGCTAATATATTAGCGACTGGCCTATTAGCGACCTTTCGTCGCGGCGTCGCTAATTTTAATTAGCGACGAAAAAATGGTATTTAGCGACGGAATTTTCCGTCGCTAATCTGCAGTTTTTTTGTAGTGGCAGATGCTCAAAAAGTATAGGGTTCACCATTATAGGTCTTCAACTTATCGACCTCAGGCAAATGAGGTAGTTGAAGCTAACAAGAATGTCAAAAGAATTTTAGCTAAGATGGTTTGAACTTATAAAGATTGGGCCGATAAGTTACCTTTTGCACTTTAAAGATATAAAACTACAACTAAGACTTTAATAGAAGCCACTCCATTTTCTTTAGTTTATGGAATAGAGGTTGTATTGATAGTAGAGATTAAGCATCAATCTTTAAGGGTAGTTTTGGAAGCCAAGTTTCCAAAAATAAAATGGGCTAGATAGAGGTTTCTCTAGCTTAATCTATTAGATAGTGATAGGATGTAAGCTTACTATCACAATAAGATCTATCAGAAGAGGTTAGCTCGCTTATTTGGCAAGAAAGTTCAGAAGCGTCCTATGAAGGAGGGGCATCTAGTGTTCAAATAGATGAGGCTAGGGATTTCAGACATTCGGGGCAAGTTTAGGCCTACTTGGGAAGGACCTTTTATGCTAAGAAAGTTATTATCTAAGGTAGCTACGATTTTGATTGATCGTAATGGTAATAAGTTTAAAGAACCAGTTAATATTGATAGATAGAAAAGGTTTCATGGCTAGACTTAAAGAGAAAAAGTAGACAATAAAAGTCGTATGGGTCAAAAACTAAAAAAATGGTAACCTTGCTAAAATTAGGCACCCCGTCAAAGTGAAAATTGAAAAAAGATATCCTAGGGCAAAAATTAGGGGCTGAAAGAAAATAATAAATCAAGAAAACCCAAGAGGCTAATTGATGACAAGAATTTCGAGTGCTTTTAAGATTTCATTTTGAGATTAGATAACTTGTGTTTTGAATTAATGTTAAATAATGATCATGTGTAATGAAATCAGACAGGAAGGACATATGTGTATCTAAAAGATTATTAGTGTATTCAAATGTTGTTCTTTCAAAAGTTGTTCTTTCATATGTTCAAGCTTTAAAGTTCTAATGAAAGCAAATAAAAGTAGTCTTTTATTGTATCTAATCTAATGTCTGTACTCAACTGCTCTCTCCCTTTAGATATTTAAGTTGGTATGTCCTGTTGTCAACTGTTGGACTAGTAACCCATTGTCTGTATTCAATAAAAGTAGTGAAGTTATAAGCACTAATCTTGGATATGACAGTATTCATAAAAAGTTAGGCCCATATCTGCTGGTAGTAACCTAATATAAAAGCAGTAGAGAATATACCATCATGAAAAGCCAAGGGGTACCTGGCCATTTCCTGTCGTTCTCTTTAATGATGAGCATAATGAGCAATGATATAGAAGGTGGCTCGATATAGCCTATATAAAGGAATATATCCGAAGGGTCCATCTTGAGTTATAAAAGCAATGGATAGCCAAGGACACTTAAAGATGATTTCATCATTTGCCACAGTAGCCATCCAAATACCCCCATTGTAAGGTGAATGAAAATCATATAATTTCTACCCAAGGATATAGTGCCTCAAAGAATAAGTGCCTATGGCTCGGGGTGGAGGCTCTGTCAGCAACCTAAACTTCTCTTATAGCAAAACTTAAAATAAAAAGAGCCATTAAGGTGAGTTACGGAAATATGTGAAAATTTGAAAGAACACATTTTTCAATAAGAAAAGCTTGTATAAAAACCCATAAGGGATGCACTACCTTTAAAATAATGATGTACCTGGAGTAATAAGGGACTACAAGTACGGCAAGTAATGGGATCATCATGTATAGCATCCAAGCTAAGGATCATCTTCGCTAGGACTAAAAGGAATGGAGTCTAGCCTCTACGCACACCATTTATGATAGTGAACAACCTATAATCTCCTATCAAGACATCAGAGGATGCTATCAAGCATCGGGCAAAGCAATATAGCAGAATGACACCGATATTAAATATAGGCATATTAGAGAAATCATCTAGAATATTGACACTACAAGAAAATATGAAAATAGCAACGAAAAAATAGCAACATAAATTATTCCATTGCTAATTTAGCAACAGATTTAGATTTTCGTTGCTATTTAGCAACAAAAATAAGATACCGTTGCTAAAATTTGTTAAACTTTATAGATTTAGCAATGAAAATATATTTAGTTATTGTCCGTTGCTAAAAGTGGAGGGAATTAATGGCGCCAAAATTTAGCAACGAAATCTGTAAACCGTTGCTAAAAAAGGCGCTAAAAGCTGGCAAAAAATTTTGGAAGAAAAAATAGGAATGAAATAATTTTTTCGTTGCTAAAATAGTAACGGAATATATTTTCGGTTGCAATTTTACCAACGAAAATTAAATACCGTTGGTATTTTTATTGCCAAGGAAAATAAATTTCTTTTGGATCAAAAATAGCAACGGAAATATTCTAGCAACGAAAAAAATATTTAATTGTAATTTTAGCAACGAAAATAACATTCCGCTGGTATTTTTGGTACAAATAAGGATGAATAATTTGGGGATCAAAATAGCAACCGAATTCTTTTCTGTTGGTAAAATAGCAATGAAATTATAATTTCGTTGCTATTTTTGATGCTCCAAAAATACCAACGAAATTCTTCTGCCCTTGCTAAAATTGCATCAAAATATGAATTTCGTTGCTATTTTTGGTCCTAAGGGGATTGAATAGCAATCGAAAACTTTTTCTGTTGCTAAAATAGCAACAAAATTTAATTCGGTTGCAATTTTAGCAACGGAAAAAGAATTTTGTTGGCATTTTTTGTTCCAAGAAGTAGGGTTAACTTTGGGTCCAAAATTACCAATGAAAAAATATTCCATTGCTATTTTTGGTCCCAAGCGATTTGGGATTACTTTGGTCAAAAAATACCAATAGAAATTACAGGCCCAAAAATAAATAAACAAGAAAATAAATCCCAAAACTACCTTGCTTCACCATATTCTCTGACCCGATCCAGAAGGGAGCTATGCATATAAAAAAATGACAAGAAAAGATCATTAGTGCATGATGATAAAAATTATAATAAAAATAAAACAATAATATTAATGATAATATTAAATAATAATTATTATAAATATTATCATTACACAATAAAAACATTAATAATAATATTCACAATAATAAAATGACACATAATAATAATAATAATAATAATGAAATTACAAGAATAAATTCACAATTAATAGTAATAAAATAATTAATTAAAATAATAAAAATAAAATAAAAAATAATTGTTAAGAGGATGTTGGCCGAAGCACAAAAGGATAAAAAGAGGGAAGAAATGGACTAAGGTGTGAGTGCGGTGAGTGGCAAAAGAGGACCTTGATAGGGACTTTTAGTGACGAGCAATTCTGACTGTTGTGATAAACCTATCACTAAACATTCTAGCAGTAATAAAAGAATTTTAAAGAAAAACTTTGATTTTCAGGTAAAAAATATGCCACCCAAAAGAAGGAAGTCATTGCTGCCGCCCAGGTTCATATTAACATCGAATGAAGATGACAATGCACCCATCTCAAGTGGCAAGGTCTGTAGGTTAAGGTATGTCATGTCCATATTCTAACAAGTGATATGAGGCATCACCTTTACCAACAACAAATCTTGATCACTCTCATAATCTACCAAGTGATTCAACATCCAACAACCCAAATATATTAGCACAATATATAAATGCATTACTCCCACACCAGACCCTGAATCTATACCCACACAAGTACCGGGTTTCGATATTAAGGATGACGAATAAGAACTCCAGCTTGGTGCAAAGGGAGTTGATGGAAGGATTTATATTAAGATTATCAATGATATGTGAGTTAAATTATAAAAAAATTTTGTATTGCAAGATAAAAACATTAGTTTATATTGATGGTATGGATATCTAATTTGAAACTGATTTAAATTTGTTCATATTAATAGGTTTATTCCATCAGGTATTTACTTAAGAAAGATCAAATCCACATTCAAATAGAAGATAGAAATGGAGGGTTATGTATGGAAAAATCTCTCTCTGTAGATAAAGGATTTTTATTATCAGGAGTTTGAGGTACAAATAATAAATTACATTATTCGTTTCAAAATAATTGACTTCATACATTAATGAAATAGCTATTGTACTTTTCAATACTTATGTTATGTTTTTTTATCAAAAATAATTTTTCTAGGATTCAAAATTTAATGGTGTCATTTATGAACTTTGGGAAAAGTGAGCCCGCCAACGATATAAAGAATTTATATCTATTTTACATAAGGATGGAAAATGACCTACTTTTGTTTCTGAAGAAATATGGAATCGTTGGCAGCAATACTGGAAAACACCCGAAGCAATTGTTATTTCAGAGAGGAATTCTTCAAATAGATGGCAAGGATCAAATGGTGAGAGTCTAACCATGCACACTGGAGGAACTTTGAGCCATCATGACATGCAGATAAACTGGTAAGTATCTAAATTTTATTCTTATATTTTATTCTATAAATGTACAATTATTATGTATAATGATGGTTTAATAGATGTCTATTTTCATGGATGACTTTGTTGTTAAGATAAACCTATTAAGATTGTTGTATTATTTTTCAACTCCATTTGGTTGTTCCTATTGGAATTGGAGGCTTTTTTGTGCATTGTTAGTGTTGTTTTTTTCCCTTATTGTGGAATGAACTATAGTATTTTGATAATTATTATGTTTGAGTTGGTTTGACTGCCTCTTTCAAAATGTTCCTGATGACCCTTGGTTGTTCTTATTGGAATTCGAGGCTTCTTTGTGTATTGTGAATGTTTTTTTCACTTATTGTGGAATGAAATATGGTATTTTGATAATTATTATGATTGAGTTGGTTTGACTGCCTCTTTCAAAATGTTCCTAATACCCATTGGTTCTTAGTGGGATTGGAGGCTTCTTTGTGTATTGTGAGTTTTTTTTTTTTGCCTTATTGTGGAATGAATATGATATTTTAATGATTATTATGTTTGAGTTGGTTTGACTACCTCTTTCGAAATGTTCTTGATTATGCTTGGTTGTATTTTGATGAAGCAATGCTTAGTTTGCTAGGTGTTGTGCTGACAGTGTTAGACTTCTTAAACTATTGTTGGGTCCATTGGCTTTGGGGGTTAATTGGGATAAGATTAAATTAATTGAGTTGGACAGGCTTAGTAACCATGCTTCCTTATATAGCTTGTTATGCAGGCAAATTCTATGGGTAGGAAGCCTCTATATCCTGAAGTATTTATGCACACCCATAAAAAAAACCATGATGGTCAGACATTTGTCAATATCCGTTGTAGGCAACTCAATGTATGTAAAATTTATACATCAATATTAATTATTTTATGAAAATATGGCTAATTAATTGTAACTATTGTAATAATAGGAGCAAATGAAAGATACTCTCTTTCAACATCGGTAGAGCTCTGAAAGTGTTGATGAGAGTCGGATATTTCTTGAAGCAGTTGATGGTAAGAATAACTATGGAAGGATTTTTGGGTTAGGTTCAATTGCAAACACTTCTCATTTGAATTGCTCTATATCATCTGTAGCTGCTTGTAGTAAATGGTGTGAATCTTCTTAGAAAGTCATTCAGCTAGAGATCGCACTCACCTTATTGATGGATACTGTAACCCAGTTAAAGAATCGGGTATAAGATTTGGAAACCAAAGGTTCTTAGCAACCAGATCGTCCTCATTCACCTCCACCAACTATATAGCTTAGACTTGTAATTTTATGTTATTTATGCTAACTTTATGTTGTGTTTGTTGTGGTTTTGATGGATTTTTACTTTATAATTTTATAATATATTTTCAGGATTTTAATTGTTGTGAATTACAATTTTTATATTATATTATCAATAAGATTATTTTCTTAAATTTCATTATTAATTTGGATTATATTTAATTATAAACAAAAAAAATTACTATGCTAGCTTTATTTTACAATTTCAGATCCGTTGCTATTTTTAGCAACGAAATTATATTCGGTTGCTATAAATAGCAATGAAATTTTAATTTGTTCCTATTTTAGCAACGAAAAAATCAATTCTATTGGTAATGTTAACCAATTCACCAAAACTACATTGGTTATATTTAGCAATGGAATTCAAATTCCATTTCTAAATTTAGCAACGAAAAATAATTTCGTTGCTAAATTTAGCAACGCAAAAATAAATCCCGTTGGTAATGTTAACGAATTCACCAAAACATATATTGGTTAGATTTAGCAAAGGAAAACATATTCGGTTGCTAAAAAATACCTACAGTCAAAATTGCAACTGAATTTTTTGTTGCTATTTTCGATTGCTAATTTTGATTAGCAACGAAAATTCAACAAATTCGGTTGCTAATTTTCATTGCTATTTGATAATTTTCTTGTAGTACGATCAACCCCTCCAATGAAAATATCCTTTCTCGAGGAACTAAGCTAGTGACCTCAAAAGGAAGAAGGCCCAGAGCTCATGTCACCTTCCTTGGGTTATCAGGGACACACTCGGGTAAATGAGGAAGAGTGCTAGGTACAAACATCGAGTTGAAGATCTCAAAAACTTCCTTTGCTAATGGGAATAACTCTTGATGTGTCAACCTAAAAATATGGAACCTTGGGTCCAACTTAAGCCTTCATGTTATCGAAAATTTTATCAATTGAATAATGATTTAACAATACCTAATAAAAATTTAATATGAAGCAGGAATTAATTAATTTAGATTGAATTTAATTGAAGATCACATGGCTTAAGTAAATATTAATAATAAAATAATAAAATATATAGGAAAGTAGGACTAAACGTAGGGTGTCACAGATGTAGCAAGTATTCCTTGAAGGTATCGAAGGCCTTCTAACAATTGTTATTCCACTTGACCGGCTAATCCTTCCTCAGGAGTTTGAAAATTAGCCCACATATGGAGGTGAGCTTGGCGATGAATCGGCTAATGTACTGAATTCATCCTAAGAACCCTCTGATCTCTTTTTTCTTCTTCGACATAGGCATTTCCCAAATGGCATTTATATTATCTGGATCCACCTCTATCCCCTTCTAGCTGACGACATGCCATAGTAGCTTACTCGATGTTACTTCGAACACACACTTTTTAGAATTGAGACAAAAATTATACTTGTCCATCTGCTGGAAGAACTTTTCTAAAGCCTCAAAATGTCATTTGCTTGTAGCTGACTTGATCATCATGTCATCAACATACACTTTAACTTATTTATGGATCAAATTGATGAGAATCTTAGTAGCCATTCGATGATAGGTAGCTCCCGCAATTTTCAATCCAAATGGCATGACTTTATATGCATAAGTTACCCATTCAGTAATAAAGGCAATCTTTACCCGATCTACTATCTTGTTTAAGATCTAATTGTACCCTACATACCTATCAACAAAATTGTGCATCATGCACTTTGTTGCACTATCGACCAATAGATCTATATGGGGGAGTGAAATGTTATCTTTCAGGTATGCTTTGTTCAAATCTTGATAGTGTATACACATTCGTACCTTCTCATCTTTCTTGGCAATAGCAATGACATTGGCTGGCCAAGTAGGACACTGGACCTCAACCAGAAACTTTGCTTTAGCCTACTTTTTACTTCTTTTTTCACCTTTTCTGCCCATTCCAGCCATAGCCTCTGAAGCTTTTATTTTACCGGCTTACTATCCAGATATGTTGGAATGGCATGCTCTGCAACTTCTATATCAATTCCAGGCATGTCTTTATAGGTCCAGGCAAAGATTTTTTCATATTTTCTTAATATTTTCTCAAATTTTATCCTCTTTTAGGGAGTTATGTCATATGCAATCAAGATCTCCTTAAGGTTATCCTGGGTTCTAAGATTAAATGGAGTAGTGCTTGTTGAATTAATGTCAAATATGAATAAGTCATGATTATGATCATGCAAGATACAATCAGATGAGACATCACACAAATAAGTAAAGTTATTCATCTTATTAACTTAAGCAGGAAAGGGCACATCATCACAAAACAATTTAGGAATGTAAATTACGTCAGCAAAAGAATTATCTTCTAAATTAAGGACAACCGATGCAGTAGTAAAGGCCTCTCCTTCTTTTAATAGTGTCCCATTCTCTAGAATCACAGCCTTACACTTAACCTTTTCCTCTCCTTTAGCCTTGGCGACTAGTGACTCTAGCGTTAACACCTCCTTCGGATGACCTAAATCCAAATTAGCTAGCGTGACCATAACCTTTTCATCCCAAAACCCTAAAATAGCTTTGATGGTTCCAGTTGACCAATCGAAGACATCATCAAAGATCTCGAATCTAGGGATAATTTTTCCTTGAATCACTGTAAGCTTTGCCTCCCTATAGTACTTGTATTCCTTAGATGCTGGCATAAATTATGCTTTTTAAGATATGAGGAACCTTCATTGGTTGCCGGTTAGGTTGCTTCTCAACATCTTTCTTACAATAGCCTAAACCCTTCCTGTCTTTCTAACCAATGGGAGAAATGGATACAAGGGTCTCTTAAGAATTATTTCTCTATTCGGCACTTGGCAAATAACTCATCTTTTTAATCATATTGATAGCTTGAGGGATGGCGAAGCCTGTTTCATCTTTTTTAGCATCATGTCCAATTATATGGAAACAATTGAATGGCTGATTAGCTATGCTCAGAATAGAGATTGAATTCTCTCTTGCTGCCTTGATAGTAACCATACTACCTTTGTGTGAAATTCGAACCATCTAGAGTAAAGTGGAAGGGATCCATCCCAGTTTTTGGAATTAAGGTCGCCCCAGTAATAGGAAGAAATTAGCTAGTATTTGTAATATTGCAAACTCTGCCTATGTCTCAATAGGGCCTATCTTTACTATTACCCTAAAAGTGCCTGCAGCTTGCCTCTTAGAGTTATCGTAGGTTGTTATCGTAAGCCAAAACTTAGTAAACATGGTCTCATCAATACCATAGCCCACCATTGCAGTAAAAGGGCATACATTGATGGAAGAGCCATCATCCACCATTAAACATGTAGTGTGCTTACAATTCAACTCGGTCTAAATGTACAAAAGGTGATTATGCTTGCATCCTTCTAGGGGGAGGTCCGCATTAGTGAACACAATCTTTTCCTTAGAATTCCCTTGTATCATCTCAAGTAGCTCAGAAAGAGATATGGTATCAGCAATAGTTAATTCACATAAAGCCTCCACTAGTGTCTACTTGTGGGAAGGCGATTGCTTTAGCAAATCCCAAATTGAAATATGAACAGCAGTCTTCTTAAGTTGGTTTAAAACTTGATTGTCCTTCATGACCCTTTATTCTATGGTTGCAATAGGGTCCTACTGCCTTTTAACCTCAGGTATGTCTCTCCCACTCCTAGTAATGGCTTGAACCACTTTTTTATTTATCGTTTCCTTTTCATCTTCATTAGTTTTCCATAGGTCCTTAGCTCCTCTTTAGCCTTACTCGAGCCCACTTTGCTATTTGTATCCTATATATCCACTAATTGGATTGATTCCCCTACTTCTATTAACCCTTCTATGCTTGCATCCGAACTGTTGTCACTTCCCTGAGCCTTACGAGTGATAGCTAAGTACTTATTACCATACAAATCTTTAAAAAAATACAATTATAGCAACCCAAACCTAACCATGAACACCAGTGGCAGTATAATGCTGTAAGCTTCCTTTTTCTTAGCTCTCTTCTTCGAATTAGGTATTTTTCAAGAATCAATCAAATCTTGGATACGGTCCCTCAGGGTATGGCAGTAATCAATCTCATGCCTCGTATGCTGATGGAAGGTATAATACCAATCAGACCTATGTCCCAATTGACCCTGACTCCTATAAGTTTAGATGGAATCAACTATAACTTCCCCTCTTTCATCAAACGGATAAGGCACCAGAATAGTGAATTTTCAAAATCAGAATAACCCCATTAGTTGACCCCTATTGCTAACACTTTAGTAGTTTTCCATTATTTCCTCCACTGCCACTACTATTATCAGCCCTTTTACTAAAACCTGAGCTTCCAAAACCAAGAGGTAGCCCGATACAATCCACATAGAGGGATACATCCAAATGCTCCATCTCGAACTATGAAGGTAATAGGAAGCCAGGGGTACCTAAATATGATGTCATCATTACTCAAACATGCCAACCAATCGACTCTATCTTGGATCAACAAAAACTCACACTACAAATGTCTGATTATGATGTATCTCATAGGGTAAGTACTCATGGCTCTGACTCGAGTGGAAGGCTCTGACAGTAGCTTTAACTTCTCATGAAGACATATTTGAAAAAAAAAAGAAAAAAAATGTAACACCCTTATCTATAACAGTTTTTTCTGACTCAAGCAAAATGCCAAAAAAAAAATTTCTACATCATAAACTTAACCAAACCAATCATTGATTGATAATATTTATCCATTATTCAAATTCATCACTAACTTGCTACTAACTTACAACTGTCTAAATATACTATTCATTTCATCAAAATTTCGACAGCATAACAGCTATATACTTACTAACCCTCTGAAAAACCAGACAAACCACAGCCCCTCAAGAGCTTAACAATTCATAACAAAGCAAATATACATTTCAGATATTCATTCACATATCAAACACATCCATTTAAAACCACTTACTAACAAAACACATTTTCACAATCACATCAATTTACTAATCAATTACAGTTCAATCTTTTACTTCAGATAGCTAAATATATATACATGCCAAAACATAAAATAGTTATAACTATTTCTTTTTCTTCAGACTTTTTTCAATTGTGTACCATGCTCCAGCTACTCCTCAGAACCTACACGCAGTAAACACTACATGCTGAGCACTAAATATGATCAATGGTGACTATGAATCGAAGAATTTTCCAAACAAGTATAAGTGCATTAATTATGCTAAATTCCATTTTTCTTTGTCAAAAATCACTTTTCAACATTTTAGTAGTATTTTCAATTTATTACTAAAATTTTGGCAACTTTTCACTTTGGTCTTAAATTTTTTAATTTATTTCAAAAACATCCTTTTGCAATTTAATTACAAAATTACCAGTGCTTTTCTTATTTTCATCTTTTAAATGACTTTTGGCATATGAATAATTAGTTGAGCTAAACTTTGACTTTTTAATTATTTATCAAAATACAATTATTAATGTTTTTAACATTCAATACCAAGTAATCTCATTACTTTGATAAACTTTGCAATTAAGTCTTTAACTTCTCATTTTATTACAAAAATATCATTTTTACACACTTATTACAAAATTGCCATAATTACATTTTCAAGTGCAAAATTGCCATTAGTTTGCTTATTTTTACTTTTCATTTGACTTTTGGCTTACAAAATTTTTGTCTGATTCTTGTTTGAACTTTTTATACAATATTTTATTTTTGGTCCTTAATTTCTCAATTAATTACGGTATTGCCATTTTTAGACTTTTAATCATAATATTATCACTATTTTACACATTTTTCATTTGCAAAGCAATAATTGGCATATAATATACCAATTGGTCATCATTTTGACTTTTTCATGTAAAATTACGTTTTAGTCCTTCTTCACAAAAATTCATTTTCAGACTGTTTGGTCATTAATTTACCATTTTACCCTTGTAAAACATTTTCTAACCTCTTTTGCTCATTAAGTACAATTTTTGGGGAATATTTCAATTTTGCCCCAAAATGTTTTATTTCTTTCAATTAGGTTTTTTTTCACTTTTGACTTTCACTTTTAGCTTTCTTTTTGCATTTGTAACTTATTCTTATTATAATGCCCCTAGTACAATCTCGACAAAAATTTCTTTGTTAGGATATACATGATGTGGATCCTACAGGACCACATACAGACTGAGAAATGATCCTAAAAGACCAAGTCTCACATATCAGATATCAGAACAGACAGATACTATGGAGATCAAAGATCCCACCATAGCAAAGCAAGTCGCCATGACTTGTACCGCGGTATAAGGTATCCCTATGGCTAGTCAATCATATCTTGGGCCAGATTTTTACCGCATGACTATTGCTAAGGGCAAAAACCACTTACTTTCAAAACATTTTTCAGATTTTAAACAATTTCAATTACTTTTCAAAATAATACATTTTGTTAGTTAATTTTTTCAGTACTTTTGACTATTCGATGGCTTTTTCTTTTCTATTATTCTGACAGTCACTTTTTCAGTGCTTTATATACAGTTTTTAAATTATGTCATCATAATCCACCATTTTCTCATCGATTTATAAATTATTTTTTAATAATTTAATATTTTCACTTTACACTTCGTTTCACCTTTTCAATTTTTAACAGTTTTCATACTTTTTCTATCTGGTAATACAATTGTTCAGAGTTTTCAATACTTTTATACGGTTTGTGAATTATTTTACAATAATTTACCATTTTCTTATCAAATTATGAATTATTCCATAATAATTTAATATGATCATTTTACACATTATGCTTTTCATTGTCTTTCTAATTCAGTGCATTAATCAGTTAATATTTTCATCACCTTTGGATAGTTTATGAATTATACCAATATAATTCATTATTTTTTACTTAAATTTTTAATTATAACTCAATAATTCAACACATTTATTTTGTACATATTCAAATATTTTCTCTAAAATATTCAAATAAATTCTATAAATTCTACAAAAATTTATGGATACATATTTCACTTATTTTATAAATTATTTCACAATAATTCAACATTTTTACTTGTTACATAATCAATTAATTACTCAAAAATATTCAAATAATTTTCATAAATTCTATAAAAATTGATGGATATACTATTTCATATTTATTATCATTTTATGGCTTAATTCCATCAAAATATATAAAATACACATTATTTCTCTTAAGAATGAAATTCGGCCAACATACTAAGTTCACCGTACAAATTATTTTAAATTCATTTAAGCTTTCTAATAGGCTTATTCAAAGTCTAATTATATTAGTCTAAAGATAATTTCAATTTTACACATTTTTTTCCAAAATTCTCCTAAGATACCTAAAGGAAAATTCATGCAATATAAGGAAAATTGGAAGATTTCATAGCCACTTACTTTTCCCTTATGCTTTAGCTTCCTTAAGCTTCATTTTTTGCACCATAAGCCAAAGAAAATCATCCATCACCATGGACATCAACAAGAGGTCGAATTCTTCATCCAAAGAAACATCAAGATTTCAATGCTTTTAGCTTAATTTGACCTCAAAATGAACTCTAGGCACCTTAAAACAAATTTAAAACCTTAAGATTCACATACTTCAATTTGATACCTAAGCATTTTTCACTTAATTTCTCTTACTTTCTTTCCTCAAATCAAATGATTGAGGCTATCAAAATGATCTAGAGAGGCAGTAGATCATTTCTCATGTTAGGATTTAAAGAAAAAGAGTCAGGGATTTGAAGGAATTTTGAGAGAGAGGGAGAGAGAGAAATGAGGTTTCAGCCACTTATGGTGAAAAGAAGAGCTGAAGAAGAGGAAGATGGCCATAAAAATATCTGTTCTCCCATCCTTTATATAGTGGCTTTGGGTGGGTTGGGTTTGATCCAATCAAAGCCCACTCACCTAAGGTCCAATAACCAAAAATAAGCCCATTTTGCTATTTTCCTGCAATTCTCTCTCTTCTCAAATTTAAATCACTTCAAAATAAATTTCATCACTTTTATCACATAAAAAATAGGCTGTACACAAAATTTTAGCCCAATCGAAGTCCGTTACTAGTCCAATTTGATTAAATCAATCCGATTCAAAAATATCGGTGTTACCGAAAAATTTACTCTTTGTAGCTAAAATAATTTACACAATATTTTAGGCATATATGCAATTTTTGGCAAGTTTTAGACTTGATTTGCTATTTTTAATGGCTCGGTCAAATCTTGGTCAAACTAGTTAACCTAAAACCAAACTGTTTCATTTTTTGTAATTTTAACTTTTGGAGATCTATTTGACTTCACACTTTAAATTTTAACCTCGGACTACCTGTGACCCATACTTTTCAATGATCAAATAAAATATTTTTCACTTTTGGGTATACTTTTCAACTCAAGTGCACTATTTACTATCGAAAAATACTATTTACTATTAAAAAATACTATTTACGACTGATCCGACATTCACGCCATTACAAAAAAAGAGATTGGGTGAGTTGAATTCATCTTAAGTAAAAATAAGGCAAGAAATTATGTGAAAATCTAAAAAGGTGCATTTTCCAATAAGAAAACCTACCTTCAAAATAAGGATATACCTAAAGTAGCATTAGACTACCGGTAAGATGGGAGTGAGGATCATGATGAACAGTGTCCAAGCTAATAATGGTCTCAACTAAAATTAGAGGAAATGGGTTATGCCCTCTTTACATGCCATCCATAATACTAAATAGTGCATAGTTTTCAGTTATCAAGTCATCAGTACACATCAATAAGCATCGACCAAAGCAGCAAAGTGAAATGACAGAAAATTAAAAAGTAGGTACATCATCAAAGTCATCCAGAATATCCATCAAGAGCTCTAAAGAAAAGGTCCTCCCATGAGGTACTAAAGCTCTAGCCTCAAAAGAAAGGATGCGTAGGGCATGAGCCACCTCTCTGGGATAACTAGGTACTATGGAAAGTAGACATGGTTGGGTATCGGGGGTAAACCTAGCACAAACTATCTCAATAAATTCCTTTGGTAAAAGGCACAACTCCTGGTGTGTAAACCTAAACACATGGAACTTTGGATCCCAATAATGGGCAATAGCAAATATTAGGTTTATGTTAAAGGATACTCTTCTTAGGAACCTCATATTCCAGTATAGAGCCAAAAGATGATCCTTCTAGGTTCTTAGATCATTTAATAGTTGGTGTAATTTTACAAGTGCACAAGTTATGATAATTAGGAATTTTCTAACAGTTTAAGTGTAAAAAATAATAGGGAAAAATAAATAACTGAAAGAAAAATGACCAAAAAGAAAAAAAAAAGAATAGAGGAAGGGAATAAGGAGAAAATACCCGACAAAAGCTTCTTTGGGAAAGGGAGAAGTCAAAGGCATAAAGATTAAGGAAAGTTGGCACTATTTATTGAAAAGGAATGATAGACAGTCATCTCTCGAGAAGCGAGCCATGACCAACCCGTCTATAACCTCTTGACGACCAAAATACATTTTGTTGTACGTCCCACGCATTGCATATACATATTGTTGCATTTTCTTTTGCTTTCAATTTTTGTAGGGGGTCCAAAAGTTCTTTGGACAAAACAAATAATTTCAGAAGATTTTAGACGTAAAAAGTTAGGAAATTCAAGAGGCATGATAAATTTCAGGGAGTATTTTGGATTTTCAGTAAATATGTCTGACTAAAATAAATAATATATGTATGTAAATATGTAAATGAAATAAAATAATGTAATAAATATGTAACAAGGATAAAAATAATGTGTTTTTAGGTAAATAATGTAAATAAGAATTAAAAAAAACAAAGAAAGAAAATTAAAAAGAAAGAAAAAAAGGCAACATGTTCATAAAGTAGTGATAGATGGGACATACTATATGATCGTCTACCACTAGCAAGGGATGGCCTTCCCATTGGTCACTCAAAAATTTGAAGATAAAAGTCTCTTCTTCTTCTTCTTCTTCTTCTTCTTCTTCTTCTTGTTCTTGTTCTTGTTCTTCTTCATTCTCCCAAAACTGCAATTTTTGAAATCTTAAAAGTCCTCTCGATTTTCTTAAGTTTTCTCCCTTATTTTTGATCCATTTTTCGATACATTTATGCCTAAATTCTCCTAAGAGCGATGCACATTTCATGAAGCAATCTGTTTCCGTTTTCTTTCGCATTTTATTTCATCCTTATTCACATCACAAGTAAGTATTATTTAAGCTTTATTCTACATTTTACTTATTTATTTTGTTAGTTTAATTATACTTTTGACCTTTTTTGTATTTTTAGACCTTTAGTAGTAGATAATTTATGTGAGCATGTTGCCTTATAGTTGAAGGTTGCCTTAAAGAGTGTAACTTAAATTTGTAAATATTTGTTTGCATGACATTATAGCTAGGAATAGCCTTTGCATATAAGCATTTTAATTTTTAAATGTTTTAGCAACTAATATAGGTAGCCTTTTTTTCTTATACTTTTAAAAGCATGTGCACTTAGGACCGTAATTACACCAGAATAATTTTATACAAATTTAGTTTCCTTTGTTAAATAATGGCCTGTGGATTGGTTAAAATGTTTTTTTTTGTGCAGGGGGTAGGCACATTCCTATCCAAAATGCTATCAAATTCTTATTGGAATTTTCATAAAATCTAAAATATTTGTTGTGTCTTATTTATCTTGCATACTTGCTAGATCATCCAATAAAAGGCTTAGGATGTTGTACATTACATTGTGGCACTTACCACACATTTCCATATAGGTTGGCTGTCTCTATCTAAGCTGGCATGCTGTCGAAATTCTTACTAATTCTAACGCACTAGTTTACTTATGACCTAAGTCAATTATAAAAATTTGACATGTAATCTTTTTTGCAATATGCCTCGAAGTATGGCGTGTACTACTTTGACTCAGCCTATACCTTCATACATAATGCCTAAGCAAGCCGACAGATATTGAGCCTTGCTATGAGTTTAATTTCGAGCCAGCCACTTTATGTCCAAGTAGTTTCTACAGTCTATCTAGCTAATAGAGAAGGTTGATCGACTCTAATTTATAGCAGAGTGGATAGAGTTCTTTGCTCTAGTATTTTAGACCTATTTAGATGTCACCAAAAAGGTCTTAGCCACATTGGAGTACGATGGCTTCCAAAGATCGAACATCTAGAAGGGTGTGGTATAGTTCTGAGCACTGGGCATTCACTATAACATTACATGCTGGTGATTTACTCAAGCTATGGAACTTCCGTTGGGCTTTATACGGTCACCCCTGAAAGGATAATGAATCGGACTAGATGGATGGTGGTAGTACTTTTTGAGGTTAGATATCAGTTAGACATAGTGAAAAGTATTAGCCACCCAGGCTTATCAGTACATTCAGAGGGTTTATTTACATCTTACGTAGGTCATACAGGGAGTCTAGGGATAGTTAACTCAGCTCACATCACCAGCCTATAGAGGATGCAAGAGCACAGGTGTGTGAACATCACCCACGAGATTATTAAATCATCGGTTAGGGTAGCCACCTAATCATCCATGTAGATTTTCATATGAGGTATTGTAATATGAGCATGACCAAGCATAGTGGAAAGTTTATGACGAAAAAGAAGTTATGGGCATTCAAGAGAGAATGGGGCTGAATAGATATAAAGAAGAATCATAGATCGAATTGTGAAGTCCAAATGTGCATGATAAATTTGACATGTGTAAGTTATGTGACACTTGACATATGCATTTCATATGACACTTGACATATGTCATGTCATGTGTCATATACATATACATATCATGTGAACTAATGCATGTGCTAATTATTGGACCAAGAGGCTTATTTTATTATGTTGGCCTTATTTTATTTTAATTTATTTAGTTGGACCTTAATATAGCTTAATAAGCTTATTTAAGTGGGTTGGGCTTAGTTTAGCTTAGGCTCATTTAATTTAACTTTTTTACTCTTGTGGGCTGAATTTTAGTATTATTTAGTTTGGGCATTAGTTATTTGGTGGGAGGCCCATGATTATAAGGCCTTTTCACTTATTTAGGGTTTCCTACCTTTTGGGAGCTATAAATACCTCATTATAACTTGTAAAAGGGAGATTTTTAAGACTTTTGAATACACTTTTTTGGCTTGGCCGAATTTTCATCTTAAAAAGGATTGCTTGTCTTTTTCCATTGCATCAAGAACTTTAATTCTTATCAAGGTATTTACTTAATGGCAAATTATGTTCTTGGGTTTTAAAATCAACCTAATTATTTATATTTCCTTTCATATATTGATTGGGGGTTCAATAGGGTTGGGGATTTAGTATTGTTCATGTTCATGTCATATTGTGTGTTTTAGAGGTTTTAGGTTCTTTAGCCTTGGAGTCCCGTATCATTTGATATCAGAGCTTGGGTTAGGATTAATTCTTATTTATCCTTATTTATTTGATGATTTAGAGTTCAATTTCACTATTTCTTGGGTCCTAAAATTTAAGAACATTTATTTAGGCATATTCTTATGTTTTTAATCTTGAATTTTGGGTTAGTTGCTAATTTAGTTGTTATCTATTTATATATCAAAAAAGTCATTGGTACTGTTCATTTGAATTACTATTCATTCGAATAAAAAAAAGTTAGTACTGTTCACGGTACTGTTCATTCTAATTAAAAAATAGTTGGTACTATTTACGGTACTGTTCATCTGAATTGCAAAGGAAGTATTTCAATTAGGAATTACTTCTAATTGGTGTGAACAAATAGGATTCTAATTCTTTGGGTAGAGTTAATCCTTATCTCATCTTATCTTAATTTAGACATATTGTTATCCTTGATTTAAGACAAGTGTGTCTTCATTTATCATTTTGGTTTTAACCTAGATAAGTGTGTCTTTATTTCATACTTTTATCTTAGTCTAGACATTTATTTTCCTTATTTTTTTCATTAAGACATAATTGGTTATTCTTTGTCTTAACTTAGACATTTATTCAAGTTTCCTCATCTTGGATTAGTTTGGACATTTTTTTATCTCTATAACTTATGTCTTAGTGTCATAACCTATCTTTGTATCAAGTTGAATTTTCCATTAGGAAAATTTCAATTTTTGCATTTTTACATTAGTTTTGTCATCTCTTTCATTATAAGTTTATTTCTTTGGTGTCTTTTCATCTCTTACTTCCATTTATACTATAATTAATAATTTATGTCTTGTTAATTTGAATTGTACATTTGGACAGCATACATATCTTTATCTTGTCTACTTATTTCAACTTTTTTCATTTTGGCATTTTGCTTTTAGTTTTGAGCCTATCTTTCTTGTTAGGTATTTTCATTGTATTCCTCATTTGATTTGCTGTTTGTGAATTATTTTAATTGAAAATTGAGTTCTAAAGTGCAATTTAGGACAACAAGCTTGAGTGACAAAAGGCTTGAGTGTGTGAGCTTAAATGAGTATAAAAGCCTATTTTGAGTGAAAGATGAGTTATTATGAGGATTTCCTATTGTAAGTCAAAATGGCATTCAAATTTAAAAGAATGGAATGAGTTAAAGGAAAGTGTGAAGTGTTTCAGGCAAGAACTTAAGGATTCAGAAATGTAGCTTAAATAACTTAATTTTCAAATGGCTGATTAGAATGGAAAAGAGTAAAGAGAAAAGAAAGAAAGAGGAGGTTATCCTAGAAGAAATAATTTATGAACCTGAAGGGAGTGATAGATATAGTCTTATTTAATAGTAAGGTTATGAGTGATGAAGAAATAATTCAAGGTAGAGATGATTATTTGAGTGAAATTGAAGAAGATTGTTTGACTGTGATGGAAGATTATTTGATTGTGATGGAAGATTAACAAGTTTTAAGTGCTCCTCTATTGCTTAAGAAGGTTAAATTGTACATGAAAAATAAAGAAAATCATAATCATAGTCACAAGGATGTATTAAAAACTAACCATATTTTGTCTAGTTTCTTTATTAAATTGCAGGAACATGATGAGTTCTTTTTTAAAAAGGCATTCATATTATTTCCACCTATTCAGAAGATCAGTTATGAAGATGAATGTATTCATCAAGTTTTAATTCCTAACTTGAACAAGATTAAGATTCAAGGATGGATCTTTTCTAAAGAGGGAGGGGATAATATAAGCATGACCAAGCATAATGGTAAGTTCATGAGGAAAAAAAAGTTATGGGCATTCAAGAGAGAATGGAGTCGAATGGACATGAAGAAGAATCATAGGCCAAATTGTAAAGTCCAAATATACATGATAAATTTGACATATGTAGGTCATGTGATACTTGACATATGTCGATCATGTGACACTTGACATGTGCCTTGACATATGTTAGACATATGCCATATCATGTGCCATGCATGTGCCATATATATGTGCACATCATATGAGCTAAGGCATGTGTAATGCATGTGCTAATTATTGGATCAAAGGGCTTATTTTATTATGTTGGGCTTGTTTTGTTTTAATTTTTTTAGTTGGATCTTAATATAGCTTAATAGGCTTTTTTAAATAAGTTAGGCTTATTTTAGCTTGGGCTCATTTAATTTAATTATTTTAGGCTTGTAGGCTGAATTTTAGTGGGAGGCCCATGATTGGAAGGTTTGTTCACTTATTTAGGGTTACCTAACTTTTGAGGGTGATAAATACCTTATTATAACTTGTAAAAAAGAGATTTTTGAGACTTTTGAATACACTATTTTGGCTTGGTCAAATTTTCATCTTAGAGAGGATTGCTTGTCTTCTTCCATTGCATCAAGAACATTAATTCTTATCAAGGTATTTACTTTATGATAAATTCGGTTTTTATGTTTCAAGAATTGGGTTATTCAAGTTTTACTTGTGCAGATCTATTCTTTCTTTATTCTACTTTAGGTTTTAATTTCCTTTGGGATTAAGGTTTAAAGTATCTTAAAATCATATTGCAAGTTTGAGTTTATAATTATTCAAATTGATTTAGGGTTTAGGTTCTAATTGGATCCTTGGATTTCACATCAAATTATGACTCATTTGTTACTATCATTAAGAGCAGATGATAATAGATTTAGGGACCCTCTTCAGGAGGAAAATTATATGAACTTATAGGCTATGCTCACTATAAATATGGTAGAGCTGATTCAAGGATGAGAGAGTCAGTATCTGCTATTGACCATCCTAGAGACTAGAACAAGGTGTGTTTTAGACCTTATAGTGCCAGATGCATCTGTAGAGGGGGATACTCAGGATCAGCCACCATATGTTCCACTAGTAGCCCTATATGCACATCCAATACAACTAGGATATGAGGATAACCAGGAGGATAAGCCTCAGGAGCATCACCGAGCAGATATTGGCTTCGACTATGATCTTGACATATAGATAGATATCCGAGATCTTTTGGAAGGGTTAACTCAGCCACCAACACATCCCCGATCATCAAACAGACACCAGTGTTTGCCAGCTGGGAGGATAGGAAGGTTTTCTCCTTACGAACATTCGGGTACATCCACCTCTACCGCTCCTCTACCATATAGGCATCTAGAGGCATCCACAACATCCATCTCTACCATCACCAGCACATCTAGAGGTATCCCTATCTATTGTACTGCCAGGGCATCCATCATTAGCCCTTTCACCTGATGACATCTCTAAGAGACTAACGACTATAAAAGAGACTATCAGGCGATAGGATCAGATGCTACAAGCTGTGCTACCAATTATTTTGAGTTGCTTCTCGTTATGTTCAAGTGATCTGGTGTTTTAGTCATTTTGTGGCTATTTTAATGTCTTATAAGTTTTTTATCATTTGATTCATATTCTAGACTTAGTTCATAATTGACTTCATATTTATCCTCATATTTCAGTGTTTATTCTAATATTCTATTATTTTTGCTTACTGTACCATTTGGTTTTTCTTATTCGGTCTCATTAGTGTCCATGTTGCATTACCTTTCTCATCATTCAAATATTTTTCTTCAAGGTACTTCAAGATACATCTTATGACACATTTATTTTTATCATTCTCATTTGACTCACCAAAATCGTTATCGTTTATCCTAATTTCATTATATTATTTCATTTTTAATTCTTACTTTTAATTTTTTATGTTGATGAACAAAGCATGGTCAAATGGGGTATATAAAGGTGCCATGTGATAAATTAATAGGTAATTGAACAATCAACATGAAATGGATATTACAATGATCAATAAACATAAATTGATTGATTAGAACTAAGTATTTTATTTAGACATAATGTTATGTAAAGGGATATAATGGTGTTCATATGTGAAATTAATATTTACTAATATAAATGTAAAATATATCAACACATAAAGGTTTTAAAGAGTTTAGAAACATATAAGATACGTAAATGAATGTAATATCACATGATATGTATCTGCACATATTATGGTTGAATGATTTACATAAGGAATATAACATATTTCATCAAGTTTGAAAGACATTCATCATGTTTATCATGATTGTATGTAAGATATTAATAAATGAATGAGAAATGAAAAGTACAGGATGTGGCATAATGCGAATGACATGAGAACATATGTGAAAATATAGACAAATATGAAGTAAAATAATTACCCTTAGTGTACAATGGGTAATCCAGAATCATAGGATATAATGGCTAGCTATAGGGAACCATACACCACGGTAACATCATGAGATCAAATTTTTATTGAGGGATGGCTACGCTTAAGTAGTCACTTTACACATACTGAGGGATGGCTACGCTCAAGTAGTCACCTCACACATATAGTCATACAGTTTATACATACATTCATATTATTCTCATCCCATATATTCGGTTCGAGAATTTTTCCATTAGAGGGGTAAAACTATAAATATGTAAAAAATAGGGACTAAATGGTAAATTATGCATGAAAGATATCATAAAAGTGAATAAGTAATAAATAAAGTGAAAAGTATAATTAATATTTCAAAAAAGGTAAAAATGTAAATACATGAGAAAATGAGCATTAGATGCTAAAATACATGCAAAATATGTCATTTGTATGATAAAATAATGAAAAAGAGGAAACATAAGATCAATTGGTTTGAAAAAGGCAAAAATATAATTATACAAGAAAATAAGGGTAAATTTGTAAATTAGCATAAAAATATGATTAAAAAGTGATAAAATAGTTAAAGAATCAAAAGGGGTAAAATCATAAATAAAAAAGTTAAAGGACCAAAATACAAAATTTTGGCTTAAAGTTGATTAAAAGTTCAAAGAAACAAAACGAATAAAAAATGGAATTAAATAAAGCAATATATGCAAAAGAATAGTTTTAGGGATTAAACAGTAATTTACCACCATATAGAAAAAAATATGAGGACTAAAATATAAATTTAGGGCTAGAGTGGAATAAAAACCAAAAAGAAGTAAGGAAGAGTGAAATTATTAAAAAATGCCTAACATGTATTAAAAAGGAAAGTTTAGGGACTTAATTGTAATTTTTCACTTACATAAGAATTATAGGGGAAAATAGGAAAAATAAATAATGGAGGGATTGCATTGCAAAATTAAGCTTCAAGCATGTCAATGAATCCTCACATATGCATATTTGTCAAAAATTCCTCAAGTGGAATGTTATTTCAAGTGAAGCATCTGCACCCACAAAAGGCTCTAGCCATCACAACTGGAAGGTTAGGTATGTCTATAGGTGACACTAGCCAAATATTACTTAATCTCATTTGATTCGACATGCCGACAAACTGGCATTGATCAAATACAACAAGTCAACTTGATTCTGCATGCCAACAAGCTGGCGCTAATCAAATTCAATCAAGTCATCTCGATTCTGCATGTCGACAAGCTGACACTAATCAGACACAATCAAACAACTTGATTTTGCATGCCAACAAGCTAGTGCTAATCAGGCTCAATCAACTTATCTCGATTATGCATGCCAACAAGCTGGCACTAATCAGGCAGTTAATTTAAGACTAACACATTGATAAACTAATGTTAACTACCTGAACTAGGGTCAACACATCGACAAGATGACGATAACTAACCAACCAAGAGAGTCACTACCTCATAAGGAATGTTTTTTAATCAATTAAGAGACTCACTGCCTCAGAAGGTACGTATTTAACCAATCAAGAGATTCACTACCTCAGATACACATCTTATTCATTTCATTCTGAATTTTGGCTCACTTTGGCACTAGTGCACTAACTCCTTAAAATTGAGGGCAACTGTAGACACCGTGACCTAAGGTAACCTAGATTAAGGTTACCCGATTATGAGAAAATAGTATATTTTTGACAGGAAGTACGGATTCAAAGCTTTGATTGTGAATTTCTCATAGTTTTTTCAAAGATTTTATGATTTCTCAAGTGTTTTCAAAATGTTTTAACAAAAGAGCATGAAAAACCTTGATTTTGGCCTTCAGTGGTGACAAATGGTCATCTATCATATGAATGACAGTCGTCTATGGCCACCTCTCTCCTGTCCAGGTCAAATCACGGGCATTTTTATGAATTTTGGTTTTTGCCTGAGGGATGGCTATCTTTCATAAGGGACAGCTATTTGTGGTTAAATACCTTGATTTCCCACATTTCTGGAAATTCAAAAATAGGAAGATAGAGTTTTAGAGGGATTTTTCTATCCGAATTTTAAGAGATCAATATCTCCAAATTTGGGAAGATTGAGTTGGAATTCAACTCCAACTCTAGCCTAGGTAAAAAGAAAAATAATTTAGGATTTTTAGGGGGAAATCATTCTTGATATAGAGGAAATTCTTAGAGAGGAAGAAAACTAATTTCTCTCTCTAAGAAGAAAAACTCTCTAACAATTTACTTAATCAAACACATAAACAAACAAAGAATCATTTAACTTTTGGAACATAAAGAATACAATCAGGGTGGAGATCTAAACTTCAAGGAATTCAAAGTCAGAATATCTCATGAGGGTAATATTCTAGGCTTCTTTTTTTCTTTCTCTCTCTAAAAATTATCATGCATGATCATGTTGATTATTGTTGAAATAAATGTGTTTATGTGCCATGTTTTATTAATTTACATGTTTAAATTCAATAGATGTATGAATTTGGATTAATATGCATATTAATGGCATGATTAAATAAAGATTTCCTCCATTGTTATATATGTACAAGCTTTATTTTTTATTCTGTTATTCTAGATTTTAACGAATTTTAGTATGTTTAATGCATGATTTAGAATTATAATTTTATTTTGGCATGTTTTAGGCTTTAGTAATTGATTATTTAGGGCCATTTTTAGTTTTGTGTGGTTTTTAAGTGATTTTTCTTCATTTTGTTATGTTATACGAGTGACAGACGGAAAGAAGCTCCCATAAATGATCATTTGTCAAAGCAACAAATGGCATGTTGCGAGAGTTCCTTCTTGTAATGCCCCTAATGGTTTCCTAAGAGGGGTAAATGGTCATTTCGCTTGAGACAGAGGTTGATTATATGGCTAATTAAGGGAAAATTGCAAATTAGGAACTTGAAAAGTAAAAGTAAAAGTAAAAGTTTTGAGGAAAAAATGTGAATATGTGAAGAGTGAGGGACTAAAGTAAAATTTTGTAAGAGTTTTTCTTGAACAGCCAGTGGAGAGGGGACACTAATGTTTCTAGAAAATTTTAAAGGATAAGATGAAGGATGTGAAGGTGGGAGGTGGCCGACCATTCTTGGCTTAAAAATAAAAAGAAAATTTTTTATTTGCTCATCTTTCTTTCTTCTTCTTTTCTCCTCAAGCCTGTATGGATGCTGCTCTAAGTAGAGAAAAGGCTGCAGATGGTAGAGATGAAGAGCAAGAGAAAGGAAAAGAAGATAAAAAAAAAGAAAGAAAAAGTTAGAGCTTAAAAGAGGTATGAAAACTTTATAATGAATGTGTGTGTGCTTTTGGATATTGAACACTAAATCCATGATTTTTAATGTTATTAGATGTAGTGTAGATGAAAAACTAGGTTTTAGAAAGTGTGGAACCCAAATTATGTATGAAACTCTTGAAATTTGAAATTCTGCCTAGGGTTCACTGGAACAGTTGGTACTATATTTGTAATATCTAGAGTTCTAGTAACTAAAATTGAGAAATTTCACTTGGGATAGAAAATAGACACATATATCTTGATTTTGTTAGAAAAAACCCAAAGTTGATTCTAACTGTATGATAGTGAAATTTTATGTTGAACTTTGGTCTTGATTGCTGCCCTATCACTGGGAGTAGTCTGGGGTTTTTAGTGAATATCTGGAGATTTACAGGTCAGATTGAGTTGATTTTGATGTTTTGGAAACTAGAAATATAGATTTATAACTTTGTAGAAGGGAACGTTCCCTAAAAATGATGTTTTATAGGTCAAAACGATATAGAAGTTGAGACTGGATTTTTATCTTTAGGCGGTTTAGACCTCATGGTTACTAGGTTTCTGATAGTAACCGTGAAGTACCCCAGTTTTTAGTCCAGAGCCGAAATCCACCCTACCTCACGATTACTATGCTATTGGTAGTAATCGTGACCCCTTCCAAAGGTATAAAACATGGTCATTACTCTTCTGGTAATGACTATAAAGTAGTCTAGTGCAGTCCAAAATCAAAAGTCAATCCTAGGCCATGGTTACCATGATTTTGGTAGTAACCGTGATTCCTATTTCATGATTAAGGTCATGGTTACCATGATTTTGATAGTAACTGTGACCTTTCTTGGAATTTTAAACTTGAAAGTTTAAGATCCCATATGAGGAACAAGCTTACCTACTTTCTTCCTAAATCTTATAGGTTACCTTAAGCATAAAGTATACGGTAATGTACAACAATAAAGATATGAAATGTACAAGTAATATAAAGATAAAGTTATAGTAATTGATGCATGAAAATGTTTACTTGAATATGATTGTATTATACTAATTATCTACATGTACTTTTGATTATGACAAGATAGTTAAAGAACAATACTGTATCATTTGAGTTAACCTATTATATGATGAATTAAATTGTATAAATCAAATAAAATATGAATACGATTATTTGCCTGCACATAGAACTTGGTGATGGATAGATAGGCATGCCTATAAGGTTACAGTCGCAGCTGCTACAGGTTTGACCCCGTTTGGGTCTATATTTGTCCCTATTTGGGACCACAGGCTTGACCCCGGTTGGGTCCACATGTTTGATACCTTTGGGTATCCATAAGAATAATACCTCCGGGTATTTATATATTTGATACCTACGGGTACCCACAGCACCCGTTATCCATACTCACAGGACTTTAGCAGGCATTTTACAGTATGAAATGAATAGTATATGTGTATATTGATAAAGACTTAATTAGTCCATTATGATTTATTATTATACAGTAGTGTTATAAGATTAAATATGATATGTGAATTTATATTATAACTCTGGCATGTTGATTATAATATCGTGATATTAATATTATTTATTGTGTGTTTGGAAACAATCATTATGAGTGGTTGTTCATATACTTATGGTTCCCCACTAAGCTTTATAGCTTAGCACGGGTGTTTATCCATATAGGTATTTGAAGCCAAGATGCTTTCTTTTGGGACAAAATCTGCTATTGTAAAGCCAACTATAGAGATAGGAGAGAATCAATTATAAAGTGTGATTCATTTTCTCTTTGTATTTATCATATTTTATTAAAAGAACAATAATTAAAAGAACAGTTTAGTTGATTATGTAAATTATTAAGTGTAATGTTTTATAATTTCTCATAGTATATTGACGTATGCAAGTGTATGCAAGTGTACAGAGCGATAGCGTAGTTAGTTTATCGTATATAAAAGAGCTTATAGGATGATAAGTTTTAGGTGAACTAGTATGGTCCTTACACTTCTCGTCCCATCCCTCTTTTAGCTATGGCCATTCGTCACCCTTTCAGGGGCATCCGTGGCTGGTTTTTGGATCTTTATTCGTATATTTTATGTATTTTATTATTTTTTGCATTACATCTTTGATCCCCAAAATATTTATTTTTGATTTTGTACATATTTTAATTTTGTACATATGGTTGAATGAATAATTCTCTTTTCTGTATTTTATTATTTATTTATATAATGCTAATTTATTTACCTTTTGTGGTTTATACGAGTGTGTGAATTTACTCGTTTTGGGAGACTTTATGAGGCATTTTGCATGGGGAATCGAGCCTCAATTGGCTTATGACCACCACCCGCCATTCTGTTACTTCTTTCATTTATTTATTTCATTTTATTTATTATTTAATTTACCATTTTTGGCTAATTATTATTTTGATTATTTTTAGATGTATTTTATTTGGGAATGTAATAGCTAGTAAAAAAGGAATTTTTATGCATGTATAAAAGGAAAAGGTACTTAAAATGATTTCTATTAATTAACTTAGGTTGTCTTTCAAAACTTGGACTAATGTCCAATTTTCCATCCAAAGCCAAGTAAAGAACAAAAGAGAATTTTTGTAAAGATATGCATGAGAAAACCAATGTTTTCACTCAAATGAATACCCTGATTTATATATGTATATTATTTTTTCTTATTGTTAGATGATTTGCTTTTGTAATAAGCTTAAGTAGTTGAAATTTATTTATTTGTTTATTTATCACTTCTAATTGTTTGTTTGGGATGTTTATTTAAGTCTATAGTTTAGCATTGTGTGAGAGAGGAGAATGGATTTAAATTTAAAACTTAATTATAAAATAACACATAACCAAAGTACCTAATAAGAGTGATGTCTCGAACACCAATCTCTGTTTGGACATCAAAAAATTGAGAATCATTTCCTAACGCTCTGTTGGATGATGACTCCATGACACTTACCTCTTTTAGGTTAATTTGTAGATGTCTTCATGGGTTGACTACCAATAATGATTTGGGTTTGACCCTTTTTATTATAAAGTAGCCAATTTATGATTAATAGTAAGCCTCATCTGGTCTCGGATCCTAAAAGCAAGCCTCCGAGAACCCAACTAGAAATGAGTGTTGGCTCCAAAGCGCGTCACACCAACATAAAATTCTCGCTTCCTTTCTTTTATTCACGTTATATACCTCTTAATTTTGTACTATCGCAACATCACAAATAATATATTATATTCATGATTTGAGATCATAATTTAAGTTATATTCAATATTGAGCTTCCTTGATAACACAATTACATACAACCATTGAGGCATTGAAGCATTTTTCCCTTGATACATCAGTAACAATATTCATATCTAACTATTATTTCCATTATCGGTACACCAGCAATTTTAGCTTACTGGGAAGTCCCAAGTTATCATGCAAAATTTCTATGTACATTAGTTTACATATATTTTAAGCATTTTAACAACATTTTCAATGAAGCTAGTTACCATTTAATGACATGTTCCATTGTCCAAACATAGGCTATATCTTAATTTTTCACATACATAAGCATAATTTAATCTCACTTGGCTTATTCAAATTCTAGCTTTTTATAAGCTCAACTCCTTAAGCACGTTCCCATCTAAATTATTTACATTTACTAATTTAATAAGAAACCAACTAAGTGCTCCTATCAAATATGAATGAATTCAATCGACAAGCTTAAATAACTAACCTGTCATTTTTTAACCTAAATCTTAATTCAATTCATCCCATTGAACAAAATTTTTATTCGTGTAAACCACTTGAGATTTAAATTAAACTTTTAATCATACTCAACTTATTCAATTCTGGCATTTTATGAGTTCAATTCTTTAAGACATCTTTAATCATAATTTGCTTACATTTATCATATCCATTTTCAATTAGACAAGCAAATTAATATACTCCTACTAGGCATAAATTGATTCTATCAACAAGCTCAAGTCATCTAATTAACCATTTTTTTCAACCTAGATCTTAATTTATCTCATTTTCATCATTTAAAGCATTCTAACACATACACACTTCAATTCCATTAATATGCATACACACATAAAGTCATAAGTTAACATAGTTAACATACAAGATTATGTTTCTAAACAACTTAAATATACCAACACATTTGATTTCAAAGTTAACTACATTAAAGTGTGCACAAACTAATTTGAAGTCAAAATCTATAATTTTTCAACTTATTACTTTCAGGATCAAACCATTTACATTGGTCACCGAAGCTCTGCAGAAGATGCACCACCATTACCGACGTGAAGCTCAGAGCACAAGGGAATTACTGCTATTAGTCACGCGCTCCATCGCCTTGTACTTTGATTGAAATTGGAGCCAGAATTTTTTGGCACACCCATATTCGATCTCCTTACTGCCAGTGAGCAAGGGCAATCAATGGTATAGGGAGAAGAGTCTGGTAATTGGAGGTTCAATGGTGGCACTCATGTCACCATCCGATGCCGGCACTGGCCAAAAAGAATAGGAGAAGATTTCAGTTTAAGGAAAAGAATGAAATCGTGAGACGGAGATACTAGAGGCAGTGGAGCGGTAGTGACTGGTTAGCCATAAAGGCACAATGGCACAAGGGTGGTCACCGGCTGTGGAGTCCAGGCGACGCTGGTGAGGATTTCGTGTTCCGCCTCCCATCTCTCTTTCTCGCTCCTCTGTTCTCTCTCTCTCTTCCCCCCCCCCCCATCTGCTCTTCTTCTCTTTTTTTTCTAACCCTAGTAATTTAGTTTTTTCTAGCAAATTCTGGAACCCAATAAAAATTTATTTTATTTATTATCTTTATGTATCTTATTTATTTATTTATTTATTTACTTATTTATTTATTTATTTTTATTATTATTACCCATCTCAACATCCCCAATTTCTTCCGATTGGAAATTGCTATTATCAACCTCGAAATTTTTGGACTTTACACATTTTCAGCTAGAAATGAGATTTCTAAAGATGAAGATCTAGAGCCTATCATGCTAGACCATGATCCATATCCAAAGAAGAAATTCCAAATTTCATGTGAGAAGGAGATGAAAATCAATACAAAGAAAATTTCTTATATGCCTACTAGTTCAAGATTGATACAGTCAAAGGGCAATAGATATGAGTTGCAACTATCTTCTAAATTGCCATTCAAATCTCCAAGAAAGAAGAGACTTCCGTTAAGCGATCTAGAGAAGCAGAATAGCAAGACGACATTATAGATGGGAAAAAAATAGATATGGTTTATGATATTGATAGAATTATTGTACTGTTGGATGTTTATGTCCCTGAATTTTTGTTTTTCGAAACAGGTTATACTTGACAATTAGCAAAAAGATTTATCTCATTGTGTTGATAGAATTTTGTATTTTGTTGATTGTTTATGCCACTGGAATTTTGTTTTTAAAATAGGTTACACTTAACCTTAGCAATTGATAATGTTAGTGACGGTCACTGAAATTACTGAGTATGTTGATATTTTGTTTACTTAAATATATGAATTAAATGAAATGCACAGTTGTTCTTCCCATTTTTATTTGTTATTAGCTGCCAAATATATTATTTTGTTATATACTATCTCAATGTTAGCAAACATATATCACTGTCTCATCGATATAATAAAATTAAGAAGTTATAAATAGAAACTCCATTAACAACTAAATATATTCCAACTTTCAAATTCATTACATAATCACAACTATCTCGGTACAAAAGCAACACAAAAGCAAAAGTGTGATACCAACTATTCAAAATCCTTAAATCCCAAATTATACCCTTATAACAACAAAACACCCAACACGCGTATACCGAAACTACAAATTAACTATTTGCAAGCTGCACAACAAAACCGCCAACCATAAATGCACAAAACATTTTCACCCACCAAAACCAACCCCCACTAACATTTCTTGAATTCACTAAATTCTCTATCTCACTAATCAATCTCGTCATATCTTCTAAATACCTATTCCTTTCCTCCAATTGCATAGTCATTTCTTGGTTAGTATTTAATTGGCTTTCAATCCTCTTATTCAACCTCAAAATTTCATTCTCCAGTTTCAGTATATCCTCGTGCATGTCATATAATAGAATTCTTGATCTCTCCGTCATCCTTTGTGCAGCATCATGCCAAGCAAAAAAGTCACAGTCCATCACCTATTGAAGAAAGCAAATAAACTCACTTCAGCAATCTTACATATCACAAATAGCTAAATAAAATACTCATAAAATAAACAATGATACTTGCATATCTTACACCAAATTTAAGACATTTGTAGTAACACCTAATAGCTTTCTCACTACAAAAATACCTTGATCCTGTCCCCTCACTTATGTAATCATCACTACTTTCCCATGTCCAATATTGCATATCGGGATAGCTCAAATCAAGAGGAAGAGCTTGAACTAAGAAGATTCAGATTTTTCAACTTCTCTTTCTTCCATACCTTTACTCGCTAACTTTTTTGCCTTCCTTGAGAGGAGTGCCATCTCTGGACATATAAAATAGGCGATCACTTAGTATAACTGATGATAAGGAGATTTGAGTTCAACGAAGGCATGGCGACTTCTTTAGAGCGATTTAACTAGGTTTTTAGGTTTAACAAATAACACAAGGAAAAGAAGAGGGGAAGGATATACAGTCACTGGTTTTGAGCGAGAGAGAGAGAGAGCCAAAGATGGGAATAGGTAAAAAGTAAAAACAATTTTTACAGAGTTTTGTAGTTGTCACGTGACTGGCACATGATTGCCACTTGGAGTTTGATATGACATATTCACGTCATTTAAGTCAGACTTGTCATGAGTTAGCATGGGAAGTGTCAATTTTGATGGCACATGATGAAAAAAACCAACATATCTATTAATATAGAAATTAAATTGTATCAATTTACAAATTTGAGTAACAATATTCACCAAAAATTGCCGTTTCTGACATACTTCGGGAGCATTTTTGTGCCTTTGGCTTTTTTAATATAACTAACATTCTTTGTGGCCTTTAATGGGCAAACTACAGATGAACAAAATCCTCTGACATCCTAGACAAAGCTAATATTTTCTCAACAACTAATTTTAGAATAATAAAATAATAGCAAGGTACGATAGTGAAACGAAAGTATCATCAGCCTCTCAAATAGATAAATCTAATTTTAGAACAGAAATGAATTCCGCAGGAAACCACAAACGTTAAGTAGAATTAAATCATAAAGCAGCAATCGTATATGACAATTGATTGTTGAATTAGCACTAGAGAAAAAGTACGAAGTTAAGCATGTAAAAATGCTAGAGGTTTATCGGTTTTTCATGCTAAAAATAGTATATCCAAGCAAATTATTAAAGCTCCAATTCCTTACCTATTCAAGGGAGCAGGAAAAAACAACAAATTAAAAGGAAAAATAAAAAGAAAGCCAGAGTAAGAGTTATGAGAAGCAAACGAACCAAGAGCATGGATCATAGGGTTGAGTTTGTCAAGTTGGATCTCCAAAGCTTAGGATTTTACATGTTTGATTTGAACATAAACAACAATTGCTCAACTTCTATAAATATGTGGCCTTCAAGGAAATTACTCAAACTTCCAACAAAGAGAAAACCAAAGGAAATGCCACAATGAATTGTTTACTTTATTTAAAGTTGGTTTGCTTTAGGGCAATATTGAATAATAAAGTAGAAAGATGGAAATTATTTGGACAGGCTTTTTAAAATGCGCACTATAATAATAATAATTGAAAGAATAAAGAAAAGTAGAAAAGGTTTACAATTTACATCGAGAAAAACTCTGTGGATCACTTGACTGCTGCTGAACAAGTTCAAAAAGATATCCCATGGAATGTATTGTGTTGTGCCTTGTGATTCCAATTAAAAATTGGGCCTACCTCATAATAGATTTTTTCTTTTTGTTTTTTGTTATTATTATTATTTTTTTTGTGAATAATATTTTCTATTCTATAGTTTAAATTTCAATTAGGCCCAAATTATAAGTTATAATATAATGCTGAGTTTATAATATTTCATGGGATCTACTCTTGCAGTTAAACGTTTATGTACACATATTGCATCCTTCACTATCAAATTAACATATCAATCCTGATTGGACCAGTTCGGTATCAAATTGAAATATCAATCATGATTGAATCAGTTCGACCAACTGGTTTATTTTTAAAAAAATATAATTATTTTTAAAATTTCTTACAACTGAATTGCCAATTATTAAGGTTCTGCTGTCAACGTGCAGTAAACAAACTTATCTACAAACAAATGCAGACAGCTTATAATTACAAAGTCTAGTAACAAGTTCAATTCGGATATTCACATGTCACAATTGACTGAATTGGATCAATGATAGCATATATCATTACTGCATGAACGGTCAGCATATTGAACTCATCACAGCCATGTTTCATAGCTTTAAAGCCATTCATAGCTTTAAAATCATTCGCCAACATAAATACATGTGCACTAACAAATAAAATTAAACTACAAGTTTAATGACATATTTTAATTAAGTAAATCCTCACTACTAACTTATCAATCTTAATCGTAATTGAGTTTCAAAAACTAAGATTGATAGAAAGGTTTTGGTTTTGAAGTTGAAATGAAAGGAATTGCAAAATCGACCTTGCATATATATATTCTGTCTCAATTATTCCCATTTTTTTTCTTTTTCATTTCTTTTATTTTTAATTTTATATTTATCTCATTTTTTTCTTTTTTTAATGAATTATGTTCTTTTTTACGGGATGAAATATATTATTTTTAGATAAATATGCATTAAATTAATAAGATTTTTTATAAGATCAATGACAGTTTTAGCTAAAGGCACGAGTAAGCCATTGAGGAGGGAGATAATATTATTATTATTTTTAAGTTTATTTCCATTCCAAGCACGAAAATATCAATTAGCTAAAACACGGATTTATTCTTTTATCTTTATATCATATATAGATATTGGTTTACGGTTTTTTTAATTAATTTTTCAATCTTCAAGTCTTGCCAGATAAAAGACCTCAAAATTAGCAAGGACCAAAATGAATTGACATTTATGGAAACAAATCAAGAAATATTCCTTTCAAATTACAAATTTAGAATTCAGAATATATAACAAGAAGCAGACTTTATTCCATGTAATTAAATGGTATTCTTCCATTAATTTTGTTAACCTTCCATATGCATGTACATTTGATGATTTAACCCATGATATGCAGTACAAACACTATTGCCTAATATTAAATTATTTTAGAATATTCCATAATATCCATACTATTTTGAGATTAAATTTGTTGAACTGCTTACTGAACCCCTTCCAATATATATATATATATATATATATATATATATATATATATATATATATATATATATATATATATATATATATATATATATATATATATATATATATATATATATATATATATATATATATATATTCTTAAAAGCCAAACATGCAAAATATAATTGAAAAATAAAAAAATAAATATATAAGAAAATATAATTTGTTAAAATAAATTAAATCAGGATAAAGTTAAGACTTGAAGGGATTATCAAGTATTGTGAATTAGATAAATATTACCATAATAGCAGTTGTTTAATGAAAATAAACTTCTAATGAAACCATAGGCTCTATAAATGGTGGCCATGAAAGCCAAATCAAAGCAAGCATTCTTCATTTCACACAAAAACCATGGCCAAAATTTCTAATTTTCTCATGTTTATCTGTTTAATCTCCACTTGTTTTTCAATTGTCATCAATCTCTGCTACATCAAGAACATTATTATCTCCTGATCATGACACAGCAACTCTAACTGGGTCAAACTTCACATATGTATGTGATCCATTAAGGTATGCAAGTCTTGGACTCGACATGTCAAGCTTTGTATTCTGTAACAAGTCCCTTCCCTATGATGATAGGACTAAGGATTTGGTCAACCAAATGACACTCAATGAAAAAGTCAGACAACTTGGTAATCTTGCTTATGGAGTCCCAAGATTAGGGCTTCCTAAGTACGAGTGGTGGTCGGAGGCCCTCCACGTGTTGGGATTTTTAGGAAGGGAGAAGTAGGAGTGAACATGGATCGATTAACTAATTCGTGTACAAAAAAATTAACCAATCCATTAATATCGGTTTTCAAAATTAATAACCATTAACCGATCCATTACATTTAGTTAACCAGTCCGTCGGTTTCGATTTTTCAATTTGATTAACCAATATTTTTCAATTAACCATTAAAATTTATAACATAAAATTATATAAAACAAATTAGACAAAGTTAAATTTAATTTCCAATATGTAAAGTAATTTAACATAAAAAATACGAAACAAACATAATTTACAAGATAAAATTCATATTTTATAAATTAATAGCTAATATTATAAAATAGATTTGATATTTATTGAAAATTACTATGTTTGATTCTAAGTCAAATAAAATTTTAGATAATAATGTAATTAAATGCTATTAAGTAAAATATGAACACCAATATATGAAAAAAAAAATATATATATATATATATATATATGTATATATATATATATATATATATATATATATATATATATATATATATATATATATATATATATATATAAGTTATTTTGATACTATATATAAATATTGCTATATAATTAAAAAGAATGCTATAATATAAATTTAGTTTAAAATATTATATGAATTTTATAGGAAAATATAAAAAATTAAGGTATAAAAATAAAAATATATTTTAAATATATTTTAAAATATTATTTTATGTAAATTTTAGAGAGAAATATATATATATATATATCGGTTAACCGTAGACTAATGGTTAACTGGTACTTAAAAATCTAAACCATAATCATTAAAAAAAATATAAAAATTAAAAACCGTAACCGAGTCTATTGGATCGGTTAACCATAAAATTGGTTCGATTTCGATCGATTTTACGGTTAACCATATTTTCGATTTTTTTGGCTCACCCCCAAGGAGAAGAGAAGAGAAAAAAATTAAATATTTGAATCTTTTATTCCATCTCATTCCCTATTACAACTTGAAATAATTATTGCCTTTATATAGGCAAATACAACTAAATATCTAAACTAATACAGATTTCTCCTTAAAATCCTATAATATAAAATCAAATATAAACAAACCAAAGACCAATTCAAAATTATAATTTTGACAATTAATTATTTTTGAATTATTCTTAACACTTTCCATTAATTCAAAAATTAAAAAAAAAAATCAAGCTTTCATGGAGCACATCTCCATACTTTTCAATTTTTTTATGATGCACTTCTTATCACATCCATTTTTGTCGATGCACTTCTCATTAACTTTTTTCTTTGTTGATGCACCATCTCATCAACTTTCTTGGTGCACTTCTCACCAATTAATCAAAAAAGAGTTTCTTCTTCAACCACATCTACTATATTTGTTTGTTCTTCATTTTTTATTCTGCAATCTTTTCGCAGATGCCCAAATCTCTTACAACTGAAATATTGTGCCTTTCCCTTATACCATCAATTGTCTTGATCATTTGTAAACTTCAAATCTTGTTTAATCGTATGCGCATAATTGATAATTTTCTCCATTGAACATGTGAGGTGGAATTTCACTTATTTTCTACTATTTCAATTCTTTTTCACAAACCTATGATCAACAATGGCTCTGATACCAAGAAAGTTAATGAGAAGTGTATCAACAAAAATGGATGTGATAATAAGTGCATCATAAAAAAAAATTAAGAAGTATGAAGAGATGTGATCCATGAAAGCTTGATTTTTTTTTAATTTTTGAATTAAGGGAAAGTGTTAAGAATAATTCAAAAATAATTATTTGTCAAAATTATAATTTTGAATTGGTCTTTGATTTGTATATATTTTATTTTATATTATAGGATTTTAAGGAGAAAAATATGTATTAGTTTAGATATTTAGTTGTATTTGCCTATATAAAGGCAATAATTGTTTCAAGTTGTAATAGGGAATGAGATGGAATAAAATATCTAAATATTTTATTTTTCTCTTTTCTCTTCTCCCTTCCTAAAAATTCCAACAAAAAAGAGTTTTTTTCTTCAACCACATCTACTATATTTGCTTGTTCTTCATTTTTTATTCCATAATCTTTTCACAGATGCCCAAATCTCTTGCAATTAAAACATTGTGGTTTTCCCTTGTGCCATCAATTATCTTAATCATTTGTAAACTTCAAATCTTGTTCAATCGTATGCCCATAATTGATAATTTTCTCCATTGAATATATGAGGTGGAATCTCACTTATTTTCTACTGTGCTAATTCTTTTTCACAGATCCATGATCAAGAATGACTTTGATACCATGTTGGGATTTTTAGGAAGGGAGAAGAGAATAGAGAAAAATAAAATTGTACGGCCCCTAATTGTATCATAGGAGGAATATTAACTAATGAATAATGCATTTATATGGTAATATGATTCGATTGTCCATGATAATTGATGTTATTATAAGTAGAGACCTAGAAGGAATTATTTCTAAAGAGGGGTAAAATTGTCTTTTCACATTAAGCCCTGGGTACTTAAAATTAGAAGAAAATGTGTAGTTAGAAGCTTAATTGAAAGATGAAAGTATAAGTTATGGGGCAAAAGTAGAAATAAGGGAAAACTAGGGAGTTAGGAGCAATTTCACCAAAAATATCACAAGTGGTCCAATTGCATCTTGACACCTAGTCTTTCTAAAGTGTTCTTGAGAGATGAAGAGAGAAGGGGGTATTTAAGTGGCTTGGCCGGCCTTCAAGGCTGGATTTTTCAGCCATTTTTAACACCAAATAAGCCTCAATCTCTCTCTCTCTAAAGCTCTCTCACTTGGTTCCTTGAAAGAGAAAGGAAACAGCTAGCTAGTAGCTAAACTCTAAAGGTATTATACATACTTTTTCTACTTTATTTGTGTATGTAGTAATTTCATTGAAGGAATATGTATATGCATTGAAGGAATATGTATATGTATTTATGGTACCCTATTCTTTATATATAAGGAGAAGAAAGCAAGAGAAAAGAGAAAAAAGCACTACAAGGGTGAAGAAGTGGTTGTTGAGCTTAAAAAGGTATGGAAACTTCTCATACATGAGTGTGCGTGTAATTTGACAGTTGACATGAGAAGCATGATTATTGATATGTGTATGTGTTTTCGTTATGGAAAATAAACTTGAGATGGCTTAGAAACCGAATTATGCAAGTAGTTTTTCAAATCATAAAAATCTGCTTAGAGTTTATTTGACAAGTCTGGCCTATTTTGGTGATATCTTGAGTTACAGTGACTCAAATTAAAAAATTTTAGATGGGATAGAAACTAAACACTTATATTTTGATTTTGTATGAAGAAATCAAAAATTGAATCTTTCAGCATGATACTAAAAATTTAGGTTAAATTCTATGTGTGGCTGTTACCCTATCATTTGGAGCAGTCTGTGGTTTTTGTTGAATATCTTGAGAGATACAGGTTATATTAGAGTTATTTTTGATGATTTGGAAACTAGTGTTAGTGGTTGTGCCCTAGGCCAAACATTAGGGCCTTTAAGTAATGTTAAATTTCATTTTATAAAATTGGGTTTTCTTTATGTTATTGTATTGTAGGCATGTTACATTATAATAATATTTGTAAATAACAATTTAATGTTATTTTGACTATCCCTAGTTATTTATTGTTAAATGATTGATGATAAATAAAGACTAGTATAAGTTTAATTGATGATCATGGGATGATTATATATGATGATATGAATTAATCTTATAAGTACTTGTTAGGGAACAAAGTACTGGATAGACCCGCAATGAGACACTACATGGGTCAATGTCATTAGTGATCTCACAATAGTTATGTTATTAATCCTTAGACCTGAGATTATCATAGTATCCTACATGACGAACATTATGTTTTGACACAATCAAACATTATCTTTAATCGGATAATTATAAAGATTATGATTGGACATAATGAGAATCATGTAGAGGATAGTGAATAATCAAGAAGGAATTTGTCCCTCTCTTATGAGAGAGATATCTGTCGGGCCCCTCGATAAGTAGGACTGAGAAATGCATGGCCGTGCTCAAATGAATTGATGGAGTGATCAATATCATTTGATATTATCAGTCTACTTAGTGATCGGGAAATTATATGTTTGGACTATATAAGTTTGACATGGACCATGACTTATGTTCAAACAAGATATCGTGTGACAAAGGAATTATAACATGTTCTATTAGGTTAAAATCGAATTATCGATATTCATATTATTTGGGTAGTCATAATGTCTTGCTAGAGGCCACTTATGACTTGTGGGCTCGTGATGGGATTGAGACCCACTGCCAATATAATATGAACCTATTGGGTCGCACACATAGAATGTAATGAATAGACTAAGGGTTAATTCGGGCATTTCGAATTTTATTTTGTGAAAAATTAAAATTCGAAATAAACAAAAAAAAATGATGATAATGATAATATTTAAGATAAATATTATCATTACATTATTATTATTATTTTTTTTTTAAGATAAGAAATAAGGTATTTCTTATTTTAAAATGGAATGATGATAATAATAATATTTAAGATAAATATTATTATTATTATTATAATTATCGTTTTAGGTAAGAAATAAGATTTTTCTTATTTTAAAACGAGCCCTACGTTTTCTCTCTCTTAATTAGGGTTAGGTTAGTTGTATATATATATATATGGTATGTATATATAAAACCCGAATTAAGCAAAAAGGACTGAGCCGCCACTTAAGAGAAAAGCAAAAAGAAAATCGTTTTCTTGTGTGATTCTAGAGAGAGAATAACAAAAACCCTAGCCGCCAGGAAGGGAGCTAGCACCCCGGGCGATTCTGTTCGTTGCTTTCGCGTGTGGATACTGGTAGAGGGTGTCATTTCGCGTGAGATCGCACCTACAATTCGGTTTATCTGCGCTACAAGAGGTTGGTAATCGTTACACTTCTCCTTTTATTGAATCAATTGGATCGCTTGGATCCGTGGTGGGTTTCCATTGTTCCGCTGCGATATTTTATTTACTATTTCGAAACCCAACAACTAGAACCATAGATGAATAACTTTGTAGATGCCACTTTGGCTAAAAATGTCATTTTACAGGTCTTAAAGCGTATACAAATCGAGACTAAAAATCTACCTTTAGGCAAAATAGACCTCACGATCAGCAGCCTTGAGCTAAGGATCGTGAGGTAGTCCATTTTTTAGTCCAGAACCAAAATCGACCTTATTTCACGGTTAATAGGTCTGATCTAATGACCGTAACCCCTTCTCGTAATCCAAGGTCACAGTTACTAGCATATAAGTAATGATCGTGAGGTAGTCCACTTTTCAGTCCAGAACCTAAATGCAACCTATATCATGGTCAGTAGGTTATACCAAATGATCATGACCCCTTTCTCATAACCTAGGTCATGGTTACCAGAATTTACGTGCTGACCGTGACCCTTCCCTGATTTATAAAAATATGAATTTTAAAACTCCAATAGAGGCTTAAGTCTACCTAAACTCCTCCTAAGTCTTGTAAATCATTTTAAACATAAAATATATGGTAACATACAACATTAACCTTGTGAAATGTATAAGGCATACTAATGTAGAGTTATATTATTTAATGCATGAATATGCCTACTTAATATGATTGCCTCATGATGATTATACTAGTGCGATTATTGGTTATGCCATGATAGCTAAAGAACAATACTGTATCATTGAGTTAACACATTATATGAGGAATTGTATACTATAAATCAAATGATATATGAATATGATTACTTGCCTGCTTATAGAACTTGGTGGTGGATAAATAAGCATACCTATAGGGTTACAGTCACAGTTGCTATAGTTTGATTCCATTTAGGTCCACAGTATGTCCCCATTGGGATCATAGTTTTGACCTCATTTGGATCCACAGATTCAATACCTTCGGGTATTTATATGTTCAATACCTACGGGTATCCATAGCACCCGTTATCCACACCCACAGAACTTTAGCAGGTATTTTACAGAATCAAATGAACAATATGTGTATTGATGATAAAGAGTTAATTAGTTATTTCAATTTGTCATTATACATAAATATTACAAGACTAATATAATGTATGGATGGATGTTATAATCAGTGGAGATTGTTTAATGAAATAAATATATCCTTTTAATGCCCCAAATTTGTATTTATCATGCATGGTATGATCTAGAGTATAAATAGTTACCCTATGATAAATTTTGGGGTAATTGAAGTTAAATAAGGTAGAGAAATCGGAAAATATTTAAAGATTAAATGTGCCCGAACCAGGAAAATTCGAGAATGGGTGATCTGACAAATAGTTTGACCTAATATTACTTTATGAAAGTAGATATTAAACGAAATTTGGTGGTACAATTTGAGTAAAAAATTAGCTTAGGTTGACCCCTAAACAGGACAATAAAGTTTTTACTTGATACCTTAAAAAAGGTTGACTGAAAGTTTAACTAGACTCTGAATTAGTGTATAGACCTCCAAAAATTATTTTGGTAGCATAAATATGTTAGTAATAATCTAAATGACCTATTGAAAATGAAAAATTAATGTTCTAGCAGTTTCAGGGTTATGGGTTTCGAACCAGCTGCACAAGCCGTCGAAGCCAGAAGTATATCAAAATGATATTAAAATGAGCTAAAATTTTAACCACATATTTTTTAACATACCATGACATGTGAGAAAAAATTTCAAGGAATTCTGACATGGGTTACAAAAATTTTATATTCAGGATGCAAAACTGAGATCGGGTTAATTAGGGGGGCCAAATTTGAGAATTTTGAACGTATAAGGAGATGAGATTCATTTATGGGAAGTTATAATCAGACACAAGTAATCCTAGATTAGTTGGATGTGTGTAAGTGGATGATTGAGTGACATATAGCTTAATTTAAAGCCATTTAATTCAATAGTTAATGGATGAATCCTAGCAATTCCTTTTGCCTACTTAAAGACCAATTATAAAGGGGTAAAAAAATTCTAAAAAACTTTTCAAAATTACAGCAGCTCCTCCCCTCTTTCTTGCAAAATCCAAACCCTCATCTTTGTTCTCTCTCCTTCATTTTTCTTTTACCTAAGCTCTCTTTCTCTCTCTAAATCCAAAGCCCAAATTTCATTCCTAAATATAAAAAATACTTCCTCTTCAACCTAGAGAAATAATTATAACAAGGTGAAGTCAAGGAATTGAGAAATAAGGTAAGGAAGATTAGGTATAATTTTATGACTTTGTGAGTTCTAAGTGAAATTAGTGGGGGAAATCTATATGTGCATGTAGACAATAGTTAGGAGAAGAGTGTAGTAGCTTTAAATTGCTTAAGATTTCAACTTAAACTCATAATTTCCTTTCTTTTATTTTCTGCCAAAGAAGAAAAATAAGAAGAAGAGAGAGCCAAAGAAGGCAAGGGTAAGAAGAAGAAAGAATAAGATCATCTCAAGCCAATTAGAGGTTAGTGGATGCAAAGTACACATCATTTCATCTATTTTATTGGATTTAACCTAGAATTTATATTATGTAACCAAACATAATTGAGTAAAATTGTAAAATAAATTAGGGTAAGTTAATAATATGATGAATAATCATGATATAAACATAAATAGGTGAAGAACTTACCTTGAAAGTGATGGAAACTAGGTTGGTCGACTGGTATACCTTAAGGTAACTTGATGGTAGTTGATATTTAATGATGTAATTAGTATGAATTATGCAATATAAACATAAGAAATGTGTTAAGAGTAAAAATAACTATTATACATAATTATGTATAAGTGTACATAAAGATCGAAGTTGGAGTAACTTAAGAATATTAAGGTAAATTTGATATATTTCACCATATTAGTGACTAAAATGAATATAAAGCTATGTATGGCATTTAAATGAAAGATAAAATATTATGGATGTATGATTTCTCTAAGTGGTCGAATGGTAAAGGTAAGGTTGATGGCATGATTCCATTATTTTCTTATGGTATGAGATTTCTATATATGGAATTTATGATTGATAAGCCTGTACGGATGTAAAATTGGTCCTAATGATGTCAATATAATATAATTATAATGGTAACAGTGTAAAAATATAATATAATGTGAATATTAATATTGCCCTTAATGTACAATGGGTAATCCAGGACCCTAGGATATAATTGCTAGCCATAAGAGCATATATACCGCGGTGTTATTTTGAATCTAATGAGATTATACAGTAAAATGTGATTACATTGCCTAGCTAGCTCATTATATGGTATACTGGAGAATTCGGTATCGTCCCCCATGTTGTACGGTCTCTCCAGTGTATTGAGATTATATGGTACACTAGAAAATCTAGTATCGTACCACGTGTTGTACAGTCCCCCAACATATTGGCTTCACTGAAGTCCTCATCCAGCTTATCTAGTTTTAGAATTTTCACAGGTGACAACTAAGGGCAAAATTGTAATTTTTCATGTAAACTGGAAAAGAAAAATAATTATGGCATTAAGTATATTAAAAATGTTAATAAGAATAAAATAGGATGAAAAATAAGATTAATAAGTCAAATAAGGGAAAAATGGTAATTATGTGATGAACCGAGGGTAAAATGGTAATTCAAGGTTGGGAAGATGAACAATGAGGTTAAAATAGTTAAACGGGCTAAAAAGGGCAAAATCATAATTAAAATAAAATTTAGGAACTAAAATATAATTTACCACCCTTAGAAAAATTTTAAGGGATTAAAATATAATTTATGCATTAAAATTAAATTAGAAGTCAAAGAAAGTCAACCGGATCAAATTTAAGGTCAAATTGGTCAAAACTGAGAAAAAATCAACTTTAAGGACTTAATTGAAAATTTTCACATAATGGAGTAAATATAGAAAATTAAGTGGGAAAAATAGCTATTATGGTATTTAGGAATAAATGATAATATCAAAAGAATAAATTTTGAATTAAATTGATAAATAAAATTTTTAAATGGAATTTTGGTAGTTATACCTAAATTAAGCAATAAGACAGTTAGGTGAAATTTTATGTAAGTGCATCTGCCACTAAGCGACAAGTTTGCTTAGCACGTGGTTTTTGTTTGATTGCGCGCAGGGACAGTTACAGTGAAGGAATTCAAAGAGTAGGATGTAGCATGTACAAGTGGGAGTTCCTTTACATTTTTGTTTCTGACTGGCTTGTATAAATATACTAGACTTGTAAATATGTATATATAAGTATGGCCTGTAAATTAAATAATGCTATGACTTGATGGTATTGATGTATGTGGATGTGTGTGATAGCATGTTTGAGAAATACTTGTGTGTAAGACTGAATATAGAAGTGTTGTATTGTTGAGTGCAGTATTGGAGGAGGAGGAAAAGTATATTGGGAGTGTAAATTGAATTTTTACAGGTTTGGGTAGCATGAATTTTAAACCATTATGCTGCTGAAATTTCATCAATAATTATAATAATGATAAATGAATATGTAATGTGCCATAGTAATTTCAGAATTAAATATGAAATATGGGTAAGCGTAGGATGTCACAATCCTGATTTTGGTATTGCTTATTGTGTGCTTGGGAATGACTACTGTGAGTGATTGTCCACATATTATTTTATTCCCCACTAAGCTATATATTTTAGTATGGGTGTTTATCCGTGTAGATTCGCAGGATAGGCCTTTGCTTCAGGGATAAAACCAACCACCATAAAGCCACCACCAGATAGGAAAAGATAAAAAACTTTTGATGTATGAAATTGTACCGCTTTTCCTTTTGGTTATGCAATACTGTACATTTCTTTTGGGATTAATATAATGAACATGTTCTGTAAATAATAACTCAAGAGTATAGTTATGATGTAATAAAATATAAACTTATATAGCTTATTCCTATGCATGAATTGGATGAAAATATAGTAAATGACATAATTGATGAACTATTGAACTATTATTATATATTTTGTTATATTAAAGGCATTAATATAGGTAGTAGGAATCCGAATAGACTAGTGTGGTCCTTACATCTTTGGTATCAGAGTGCCTTGGTTTAAACGGTTCTAGCCTATAGGCACTTAAGAGCATGTGTTTATAGAATTTTATTGGTGTTGGCTTAATGTTGATGTCCCTGTGTTTCTTTAGATAGCCGATTATGGAGTAAAGTCGTGTAGTAGATGAGTCCGCTGAAAATAACCTGCCCAGACGACCAAACCCCTTCAATCCTGAATCTTCTGCATCTATCCGAGGTGGTATACCCGTTGTTGAGCTTGGGAAAGCGCTATTGAAGATTTCCCGTGATATGGCCAAATTTTACAAAGAATGACAGCACCAAAAGCTCCTATTTCTGAAATTAGAAAGCATAGTGCAGAAGATTTCTTGGGCACAACCTGGGAGGAATTTGAAAAAGTTAATCTGTTCTTCAAAAAATTAGAACGCGTATTTACAGAAATTCAGTGTTCATCCAACCAGAAGGTGACTTGTGTTGTGTCCTTGCTTCAAGGAGCAGCTTATAATTGGTGGAAGTTAGTTCTAACACAACCTCAACTGTCTGATTCCCTCATTTAGGAGTTCTTTACGGTAGGGTTCAAAAGAGGTATATGACTGAAGCATACAAGGATAAAAGATTGAAGCAATTTTTGAATTTAAAGCAAAGAGGCATGTCAGTAGCTGAATATGAAGCGAAATTCAGCCGCTTGAGCAAGTATGCACCAAAGCCAATGCTGATGGGAACTTTTAATTGTCTCCAATTTGAAGATGGCTTAAATTACCGGATCAGGGAGAATTTGATATGACCTATTTCTCTACATCTGGTGGATTATCATCAGCTAGTGCAAGCAGCCATTCAGGTTGAGAAGGAGGAAAATGCAAAAAGAGAAAGAGAACAAAGAAGAAGAAGCTTCTCTTGGGGTGGTTTATCAACAGGAAAAAGATCTAGAATGGTCTAAGGAGATCAACTAGCTGAGTCTGGCAATCGTCCTGCACCCAAAAGTAGACAGCAGGGAGCTTTCACTCCAACTGGATCTGGAAGGGACATTGCAGCAAGACAGGATAGAGGCCAAGCTCTAGAGTATACTTATTGTTACAGGTGACATTGGCGCACTTGTAGAATGCTCACAAGAGCTTATTTCAGATGTGGCAGCACGGAGCATCTTATGGCAAATTGTCTTATGAAACAAGAACAAGCATCTAGTCAACACAGTAATAGGGGAGCTTTTAATGCACCTCCTTCTGGTAGAGAACGTGGTAGAGGTAGATCTAGTCAATTTAGAGCATAGTCTCAAAATTCTTTTGAAATAGTGGATCGACTTTTTGCTCCTACACCTTCTACCCGAGCTTATGCCATGAAAGCTCGTAAAGATCTTGATGCTCCCAAGGTCATAGTTGGTACTTTTTCTCTCTTCGATACTGATGTGCGTGTGCTCATAAATCCAAGTTCCACTCATTCATATATGTGCAATGGGGATTTGGATAAAAATGTGTCTGTTGTTGATCACTTGAATTATGATATATGTGTGATTAGTCATTTGGGGCATAGTGTATGTGTAAATAAAATCTAGAGACGTTGCCCTATTATGATCCAAGGGAGAGAATTTCCAGTTGATTTAATTGTATTGCCTTTTCACGAGTTTGAGTGATCTTGGGTATAGATTGGTTGACTAGATACCAAGCAATTATGGATTGTAGAGCCAAAACTATAGTAGTTAAGGATGTCGTGGGAAAAGAGACATTGGTTCAGGGTATTAAATCTAAACCCTTAATCAATGTTTTATCAGTTATGAAAGTCAGGCAGTTTCTTAGGGAGGGATGTGAAGCGTTCTTGACTTTGGTACTCGATTCTAAAAGAGAAATAGTTAATCTCTAAGATATACCAGTAGCCAATGAATTCTCCAATGTATTTCCTGAAGAACTACCTGGTTTTCCACTTGAGATAGAAGTTGAATTGTCCATAGAAACTTTACCTAGAACTGCTCCTATCTTTAGGGTACCATACAGAATGGTGCCATCAGAATTGAAGGAGTTAAAAGTTCAATTGCAAGAACTATTAGATAAAGGCTTTATTAAGCCTATCGTATCATCTTGGGGCACACCATTGTTGTTTGTTAAAAAGAAAGATGGCACCTTAAGGATGTACATTGATTATAGGTAGTTCAACAAAGTAAGGGTAAAGAATAAGTATCCACTACCTTGGATTGAATACTTATTTAACCAGTTAAAGGGTGCCGGTGTATTTTCCAAAATTGATCTACGGTACAGATATTATCAATTGCGGGTAATGGATGTGGATGTCCTAAAGAATGCTATTCAAACTCGATATGGCCATTACGAATTCTTAGTAATGCCTTTTGGGTTGATCAATGCACCAACAACCTTCATGGATTTAATGAATAGGGTGTTCAGACCCTATTTAGATCAGTTTATGATGGTGTTTATTGATGACATAATAGTCTATTCTCACAATGAAGCGGAGCATGCAAAACACTTAAAAATTGTACTACAAACTTTATGAGAAAAGCAGTTATATGCCAAGTTGAGTAAATGTGATTTCTGACTTAAGAAAGCCTCATTCCTTGGGCATGTGGTGTCATCAGATGGAATCAGGGTGGATCCTAAAAAGATTGAGGCTATTGTTGACTGAAAACCACCTCAAAACGTACCGAAAGTAAAAATTTTCTTGGGCTTGGCAGGTTACTACGGAAGATTTGTGAAAGGATTTTCAATTATAGCCTCCCCACTCATTAAATTTCTTCGAAAAGGTGTCAAATTTGAGTGGATAAATAGATGTCAAGCAAGTTTTGAGTAGCTAAAGAAAATGCTAACAGAAGCCTTAGTTCTTACGTAGCCAACAATGGGTAAAGAATATTCCATGTACAGCGATGCTTCCAAATATGGATTGGGTTATGTGTTGATACAAAAGGGTAAAGTAGTGGCATATGCATCAAGGCAGCTAAAGCCCCACGAACAAAACTATCCCACTCATGATTTGGAGTTGGCAGCGGTTATCTTTCTTTAAAAATATGGTGACATTATCTATATGGTGAGAAATGCAGGATCTATACATATTATAAAAGCCTTAAATATCTACTTACACAAAGACATCTCAATCTAAGGCAATGTAAATGGCTAAAATTGTTTAAAGTTTATGATTGTATAGTTGATTATCATCTAGGCAAAGCAAATATGGTGGTTGATGTATTAATTCAAAAATTGATGGCAACCCTATGGTTACAACAATGTAGATGGAGATTCGTATCCGATGGAGCCTTGATAGCTCAATTAAAAGCTCGACCTAACTTAAGGCAGACAATTATTAATGCACAGATGGGAGATAAAAAGCTACAGCAAATGGCTTAATCAATACATGAAGGGGGCCCAGTGGAGTACTCAACCAGAATCGATGGTGGTATATACTACCGCAACTGATTGTGTGTACCAAATGTTAAAGATTTAAAAAGAGCCCTATTACAAGAAGCACATAACACAGTTTTCACCATGCATCCAGGTGGTAATAAGATGTATCAAGATCTGAAGCGATTCTATTGGTGGCCAAGGATGAAAAGAGATGTGACTAAATATGTTTTCAAATGTCTAACATGTCAACAGTTAAAGATGGAATACCAACTTCCTTCAAGACTATTGAATCCCATTCCCATTTCGCAATGGAAGTGGGATAATGTTGCAATAGATTTTATCATTGTTCTACCCACTACTCAAAAGAAACATGATGTTGTGTGGGTCATAGTGGATAAATTGATCAAGATGGCTTATTTTATATTAATCCGATCTAATTACTCGATGGATAAACTGGCTGAATTGTATGTAGATCAGATTGTTCGATTGCATGGGGTACCAATATCGGTAATTTTAGATCGAGATCCAAGATTTACTTCCAAATTCTGAAAAAGTTTACACCAAGCTTTAGGCACAAAGCTTCATTTTAGCACTGCTTTCCACCCATAAATGGATGGACAATCAGAAAGAATTATACAAGTATTGGAAGACATGTTAAGAGGCTATGATTTATACTTTCTAGAAAGTTGGGATAAATATGTGATCCTAATGGAATTTACATACAACAATGGCTATCAAACTAGCATTAGTATGCCACCTTATGAAGCACTTTATGGCCGAAAAAATATAGAACTCTCACTTGTTGGATAGAGTTGGCTAAAAGTAAACTGATTGGTCCCAAAATTATTAAGGATAATGAAGAAAATATCCAGATTGTCAAGCAAAGATTAAAAGAAGCTAGCGAACAACAAAAGTCATATGCGAATTTAAGAAGAAAAGACATTGAGTATCAGGTTGGAGATGAAGTATTCTTAAAGGTATCTCTATAGAGAAAGGTGTTATGGTTTGGAAAGAAAGGGAAACTCTGTCCAAGATTTATAGGCCCTTATAAAATTCTGGAGCGAATTGGACCTGTAACATATAGATTGGACCCCCCATTAGAATTATCATAGCTACATGATGTTTTTCATGTCTCTATGCTCCGACGATATCGATTGGATGAATAGCATATTGTACCAGTACAGGACATAAATATTAAATCTAATTATACCTATGATAAAGAGCCTAATGCAATCTTGGTTAGGAAGTCAAACAATTAAGGAACAAATAAATTTCTCTAGTCAAGGTGTTGTGGCAACACTATGGTGTGTAAGAGGATTCATGGGAACCTGAAGCAGTCATACGGGCATTTACCCACAACTGTTCAATACATATATGAATTTCAAGGATAAAATTTTTTAAGGGGGAGAGAGTTGTAAGGCCCCTAATTGTATCCTAGGAGGAATACTAACTAATGAATAATATATTTATATGGTAATATGATTCGATTGTGCATGATAATTGATGTTATTATGAGTGGAGACCTAGAAGGAATTATTTCTAAAAAGATGGATAAAATTATCTTTTCACATTAAGTCGTGGGCACTTAAAATTGAAAAAAGAAATGTGTAGTTGGGGACTTAATTGAAAGATGAAAGTGTAAGTTGTGGGAAAAAAAGTAGAAATAAGGGAAAGATAGGGAGTTAGGAGCAATTTCACCAAAAATCTCCCAAGTGGTCCAATTGCATCTTAACACCTAGTCTTTCTAAAGTGTTCTTGAGAGATGAAGAGAGAATGGGGGTATTTAAGTGGCTTGGCTGGCCTTTAAGGCTAGATTGCCTTCAAGGCTAGATTGCTCAGCCATTTTTAATCCCAAATAACCCCCAATCTCTCTCTCTAAAACTCTCTCACTTAGTTCCTTGAAAGAAGAAAGAAAGAGCTAGCTAGAAGCTAAACTCTAAAGGTATTATACATGCTTTTTCTACTTTCTTTGTGTATGTAGTAATTTCATTGAAGGAAGATGTATGTGTATTTATGGTACCCTCTTCTTTATATAGAAAGAGAAGGAAGCAAGAGAAAAGGGAAAGAAACACTACAAGGTTGAAGAAGTGGTTGTTGAGCTTAAAAAGGTATGGAAACTTCTCATACATGAGTGTGTATGTAATTTGATAGTTGCCATAAAAAACATGATTATTGATATGTGTATATGTTTTCTTTATGGAAATTAAGCTTTAGATGGCTTAGAAACCGAATTATGCAAGTATCTTTTGAAATCATAAAAATCTACCTAGAGTTCATTTGACCAGTCTGAACTATTTTGGTGATATCTTGAGTGACAATGACTCAAATTGAGAAATTTCAGTTGTTGGGAATTATCGGTTACATGCATCTCATACATAAGGAAAATTTAAAATATTTAACCAATAAATCTGATCTTGCCATGAATTTACAATATACTTATTAATGGGAATAAGAAAAATCACCTTTGATTTTTGTTGAACAGTTGATTTTCCTTTTCACTGGGTTATCGCAAACCACAGTATCTAAAGTTGAACACATCCAATGAGTAATCCACACTAGAGAAGGATTGAATGAACCAACAATGGAGGAAACAAGGGGCTGGCCGAAATCCCCTTGATGCTAGCAAAGGGGTGGCGGCTAGGGTTGAGAGAAAAGTGAGAATTTGTTTTTCTCTTAATTGTTCACCTTGTTACCCTAAAATCTTATCACTTGAGTTTTTATAGTTAGGTTAAAAATCCAACTTCATAATAGGATTGGACTCTTTAAAATTACTGGAGAAATATTAAATGGGCTTCTGAAATTATTAATAATTTATTTGGGCCCAATTAAATCCAATTGAAGTCATTTCATAAAAGACTATGCATAAAACCCACAAACTAGGCCCTTTGTGCATATACTTGGATTTAATCACCCAAATGAATTTCAAATTCATCCAAATTAAATATGTAGACTTCATAACACTTATGAAATATATTTAATTTATTTTGGTCCAAGAATTAGGCCTCTAAGGCCTTCTGTTTGTAGTTGGCATGAAACCCTTCCTCTAGAGGGTTTCTGCGCCAAACTCAATTTTCTAGGCCTCCATTATTTTCTCCAATGGATATATTAATTTTTATATCAGCCCTATAACACTTATAGTTCAATTAATAATTAATTATGAAATACATTATTTCAATTAGGTCCATTTTACAGAACATTTCTAAAAAGTTCTGCGAACAATTTTACTTGATCATAATTAATTAAACTCTTTAATTAATTATTCTCTTATTCAATTCTCTATTCCCATAATAATATCAAATATTATTATCGTTGTCATTTTACCATTTTATTCTTTTCTCTATATGTGTATGACCTATTGGGTTCCTATCCATATTGGCAGTATAATACGTAATTGTGAGTTCTATTCAAAACTCACATGATTTAAACTCCTTCAAATCATTTTATCAATCCCTATTAATATTTATGATACAGTATTATACAAGTCATGATTGGCCTCTGGCTATGCATCATGACTATCCAAATGTCAGGAAAGTCAAGTGGTTTGATTATACCCTTCTATAGAAACAGTTACCGTGCAATTACTCCTTTTACCACTCTTATCTCAATTAGATTCTGAGTATGGATTTCTGTCAACTCATAAAAATCTAATTATGTATGTTCTATTAATTTAACTATTGTTCCCAAAATGCCCTTCATGGATCTCTATCCATCTTGGCATATTACTCTGGCTAGAGATTCTCTAAACAAGGTAATTATAGAATCATGCAAGATAACTTTCCTTAATAAATATGGGATGGTGAATCCTTTATTGATCACTCAACTAACTTCAAGTAGGTCATGATATACCCAACCTCCTAAATATGTTCACCTCCAGTTGGAAGTAATCAGTTATGGAGTCAAAGTATACCACTTGCAACTTAAGATAACCTTGGTGATCTTAAGTCTAAGGATACTTAAACAACCGCTATGAAGAGATTCCTCACTAACATAGATTTAATATCCATGTAAGAATTCTCTTTGCAGGTCTTCAATGAACTTGTTCTTCTAACAAGCATCCACATGTTAGCTTTGATTATCTTCCATAATCACAGTTATGAGAACCATTGCTTGAACCATTCAAGAAGCATAACATGTGTTAGTCTGTCCAAATTAACAATGTCCTATCTTGTTAATTCTATGACTATGGATATTTAGATATTAATACATTTGCATGCAATAGACATCTCATATCATGAACACTTCATGATTTCCTTTGCATTGTGTTTATAATATCTAGACTTCATTTATTAATTTAAGATTTACAAACTCATGTAATTAAACATAGCATTAATAAATGAATGATGCCTTTTATTAAAAATATAAATTCATAAATATGAAACACATCCCTATTACATGAGCTCTAGGGCATACTCTCTAACAATCTCCCACTTACACTAGAGCCAATCAGTCATATGTCTTAGACCCATGCTATTTATATGGTGATCGTGCTTAATCTGAGAAAGTACTTTAGTGAGGGAATTCGCCATATTATCATCTGTGGGGACCCTTTCTATTTTTACATCATTTCTAGCTACTATTTCCTTATGAGATGGTAGCATTTGAGGACATGCTTGGATCGCTAATGAGACCGTGGTTCCTTTGCTTGCTCAATGGCTCCATTGTTGTCACAATATAAAAGAATCGGATCAACAATGCTCGGCATCACTTCTAGTTCAGATATGAACTTTTTGATCCAAACTGCTTCTTTGGCTGCTTTCGAAGCAGCAATGTACTCAGCTTCTGTCGCGGAATCAGCAGTTGTTTCTTGTTTGGAACTCTTCCAACTAACTGCCCCTCCTCCCATTATGAACACAAAACCAAACTGTGATTTACAATCATCTTTATCATATTGGAAACTGGCATCTGTATACCCATTTACTTCCAAACTGTCCTCTCCGTATACCAAGAATATATCCTTAGTCCTTTTCAAGTACTTAAGGATATTCTTGACAGCTACCCAGTGTTCCTTTCCAAAATTGGATTGGAATATGCTTGTGACACTCAAAGCAAAAGCTACATCTGGACGTGTATATAACATAGCATACATGATAGAACCAATTGTAGATGTATATGGTATTCTATTCATGCTTTCTCTATCCTCTAGTGTCTGCGGACACATAGACTTAGAAAGGTATTTTCCATGCACCACGGGTATAAAATCTTTCTTAGAGAGATCCATATTGAACCTCTTCAATATCTTATCTATATATGTACTTTGAGAAAGACTTAGTAACCTATTGGATCTATCTCTATAGATCCTTATTCCCAAAATATAGGATGCTTCTCCAAGGTCTTTCATGGAGAATCGCTTGGATAACCATATTTTAATAGATTGGAGAAGAGAAATGTTGTTTCCCATGATCAATATGTCATCCACATATAGAACTAGGAAAACAATTGCACTCCCACTAACCCTTTTATATACACAAGGTTCATCTTTATTCTGTGAGAAACCAAACTCTTTGATTGTCTCATTGAATCGTATGTTCCAAATCCTAGAGGCTTGCTTCAATCCATAAATGGATCTTTAAAGTTTACATACTTTTTCGCCATTTCCTGATGTGAACCCTTCTTGTTGTGTCATATACACATCCTCAGTCAAATTTTCATTTAGAAAAGCTGTCTTCACATCCATTTGTCAAATCTCATAATCATAATGAGCTGCAATGGCTAAAAGTATTCTTATAGACTTAAGCATCGCTACAGGAGAAAAAGTTTCATCATAGTCAATACCATCTTTTTGATGATAGCTTTTTACTACTAAGCGAGCTTTATAGGTAACTATATTACCTTCCATGTCAATCTTCTTTTTAAAGATCCATTTGCACCATATGGGTTTTATCCCTTCAGGTGGTTGAGTTAAAGTCCATACTTTATTCTCATACATGGAGTCCATTTCAGACTGCATAGCCTTAAGCCATAAATCATGTTCTGAACTGTTCAAAACTTCTTGATAGCTTGTAGGCTCATTGTCCTCTACTACAGTTATGCCTCTATTCGAATCAATGTGAAATCCATATCTCATAGGGATAGAACGCATCCTGGTAGATCTTCTAGAATTTTGTGTATAATTTGGTTCAACTATAATCTCATCATTATGAAATTCAGTCTCGGGTTCAATCGGTTAATCTACTTCTATATGTGGGTCTTGAACTCCACCAAGTTCAATTTCACTCTTACTGTCCTCTTATAGGAGAAATTCTCTTTCTAAGAAGATAGCATGCCTTGAAATAAACACCTTTTATTCTAAGGGATGGTAGAAATAATATCCAAACATTTCTTTTGGATATCCCACAAATAAATATTTGTCAGACTTAACATCTAGTTTGTCTGACACTGTCCTCTTCATATAAGCAGGACAACCCCATACTTTTATATGAGAAAGTGTGGGTTTCTTATTATTCCATATCTCATATGGAGTAACATCAACCGATTTACTAGGAACTCTGTTTAACACATAAACAACAGTTTCGAGTGCATATCCCCAAAAAGACTTAGGCAAGTCTACTCGTCTCACCATGGATCAAACCATATGTAATAGTATTTGATTTCTCCTCTCAGATACACCATTGTGTTGTGGTGTATGTGGTGGAGTCCATTGAGATAAAATCCCATTATCTCTAAGATATTCTTGAAATTCTTGGCTTAAGTATTCTCCACCTCGATCTGATTTAAGTGTTTTAATACTCTTACTAAGTTGCTTTTCTACTTCATTTCTAAATTCTTTAAACTTTTCAAATACTTCTGATTTATATTTCATTAGATAAATATATACAAACCTAGAATAATCATCTATGAAAGTAATGAAGTAGGAATAACCTCCTTTGGCGTGTGTAGTCATTGGGCCACATACATCTGAATGTATTAAGTCCAAAACCATTTTAGCTCGTTCTCATTTACCAATAAAGGGAGATTTTATCATTTTTTCCAATAAACAAGATTCACATGTGTCAAATGATTCATAATCAAATGATCCCAAATCACCTGACTTGTGTAATTTGGTCATGTGTTTCTCATTTATATGGCCTAAATGACAATGCCATAAATATGAGGTATTTAGATTATCTCATTTCATTCTCTTGGTATCCACATTATTCACTTCTTTAATTAAATCAAGAACAAATATACCATTCTCAATGATAGCTTTTTCATAAAACATATTGTTCTTAAAAATGTAACAACACTTGTCCTTTAAAGAAATGTCATAATCATTCAATAAACAACTGAAAGAAATAATACTTTTGGATAATGCTGGAACATAATAACAGTTATTTAACTCCAGTATTAATCCACTTGGAAGAGGCAAATGGTAAGTCCTCACAACTGTGGTAGAGATATTTTGTCCAGTAGCTGATTGTAGACATATTTCTACCTTTCCAACTCTTCTACTGCTTTTAAGCCCCTATAGATCATTATACAAATGAGAAATCCACATCCGGTATCTAATACCCAAGATTATTTTAAAGCAATGGAATAAGTATTAATTTCAATCATATGAATACCTGAAGTAGAAGCATCAACTTGCTTCTTCTCCTTGAGAGAATCTAGATAGGCCTTGCAGTTACGCTTCCAATGACAATTTTTTCTACAATAGAAGCAAGTTCCTTTGGGATTCTCTTTCTTGGCAACCTTCTTCTTGGAGATCCCATCATTTTTTGGCTGCATCTTGGTTATCTTCTTCTGCTTTTTGCCTTTAGCAGAAGTGACAACCATGATACTTTTTGGATCCTTCTTGAAGGATCCATCAGCTGTTTTGAGCATGTTGATTAACTTAGGAATGGTCACTTGGATCTTGTTCATGTTGAAGTTAAGCATGAAAGGAGCATAACTTAGAGTCAACGAGTACAAGATTAAATCTATGTATAGATCATTATCCATTACATAGCCAAGTCTACTCAAATGCTCAATATACCCATACATCTTCAATGCATGAGTAGCAGCCGAAGTGCCTTCCACCATTTTACAGCTAAATAGAGCTCAAGCAATCTCATATTGCTCAGTTCTAGACTGAGAAGAATAAAGCTCCTATAGATGCAAAATGATGGTTCTAGTATCCATCATCTCATGTTGCTTCTGAAGCTCTGAAGATATAGCACCCAGCATCAGACATGTTCCTGCTTCACTATCCTCCATGTATTTTCGATAAGTGCCCTTGATCTCAGCAATGGCATCATCTGATTGAAGTCGTGGTGGATCTTTATCCAAGATATAATGGATCTTTTCAGCTCTGAGAACAATTCTCACTTACCTGATCCAGTTAAAATAGTTATTGCCAACCAGTTTGTTATCCAAGATTGATTGTATATTAATGTTTGATGTGCTCATGATGATGACCTAGATGTGAAAAAGAAAACATATGAGAGTATCTTCATATATATGTATGCATTAATTAGGTCTTTAATTAATCCATTTACTCCCACTATTTTATTACGAATTAATAGCCCTCACTATATAATCCGAGAAAATTTAATGGTTTTCTTAGTGGGCTAATATCCAATCCTTGATATATAATTTGACCTTGACTGTGGTCAACAAGCCAAACTCCATACCCTTGAAAGGTAGGTATCTCTACACCAATTGTGTCTCTACACAACTATTGGATTATTAGGTTATAAACTCTTGATACATACATATCATATATGCATTCCCTAATCTTGCCTCTAGAACCATTAGCCTTGACTGTGGTCAACAAGCTAATGGGCTAGCTAAGATAACCCATTTAATTAGATTTGAACATATTTGATATAATGTGAGCTTGACTATGGTCAACAACCCACACTATAAAGAATTCTGGTTCTCCTCAAGTTAATGGAAGGCCTATATACTTTAGTATTATTTTGAGGGATTTTAGTTAATTAAGTCTCATCATATATGGTTGGCATACATTGGTATGCGTCCTATATCTATCTCATAAATATAAGCATACAAATATGGTATAGTTATGGACTTTACTACATTGATTTCCTTGAGCCAAAAAGGAAATCAAAAGGTCACACCTAGGTAGCATGCATGATTCAAACAAGTAAAAATAATTACATTATCTTCAAACTTGTTGGATCTCCATCCGGCCCATCTTGCTCCTTGATAGTGGTCTCCATCTCTATCTCTAATTCTAATCTAAGTAATCTAATTATATATTACAATTTGATAAAGAAATACAAATCAAAAACAAGTGGCTGGGACATGAAAATCCTCATTGGGCCGAAAGATGCATTATGCTCAATCACATTGGGCCTTTGTCCACAACTATCCATCATGCCAATCATACACCCTTATATGCATATCTAATGCATAAAATAAAACATATAATGAATTACTAACTTTATTTCAACTCTTGAAACTTACTTTTGAGTTATTTTAATAATGTGATCAAATTAGGAAACTTTTTTTATTTTGAAAACTTTCATTTTAGGAAACTTTTTTGGATGCATGTGTTCTTGCCTTAATAATCAATTCAATTGATTATTAATTAATTATCAATTGATTATTTAATTAATTAATCATATTAAATAATTAAAAGAATTAATTTTGGGCTTAAGATAAAGGGTAGGTCGGAACCCATAAAATTAAACCCTAAATGTATTCACACACAAACTAGTTTTGTGTCTATTGGACCATTTGGGCCTTTTGGAATGAGCCAAGCCCACTTCAGCCCTTAAAACCCATTAATAAACTTAATTTTAGTTTATAATATTTAATTTAAATCAGCTCCTTGGGCCCACCAAGTCATTCACTAATTTAAATCAAGTTCGTAAACATAATTAAACCCATTAAGTGGTTTTAATGAATTAAAATTAATTCAATTAATTTAAGGCCCATTTTAATTAATATAATTAATTAAAAACACATTAATATATCAGATATATCAGATTTATAAGATTAAAACCGTTCTAAACATGAACACACCAAGAACACATGAAGAACACCAATTTATCAAACTTTTCGACTGAACTAGTTTTCATGTAAAACTTGTTCGATTTTAATTTTGTTTGATCCTATGGCTTAATATCACATATTAAAGACATAAATTATCATCAAAATAATCTTAGAGTGGATTAATAAAAAAATTAATTTAGAAATACCCCTAAACTTTATTGAAAAAATAAAACCCTACACGCTATTCTCAATGGTTCTTTTTTCAAAAGAATTGTTTTTATTTTTTGTTTTATATATTTGATCATATACATCCAGAAATCAATATTTTTCATTACTGAACAATCAAATTTGATATTTTAAAGTTCATGAAATAAATAACTCAAAAATAAAAACTATTTCGTAGAAAAATATAGAATTGTAGATTCATGGCAAAACTGAGTCTCTGATACCATATTGGAAATTATCAGTTGCATGCATCTCATACATAAGCGAAATTTAAAATTTTTAACCAATAGATTTGATCTTGCCATGAATTTATAATATACATATTAATAAGAATAAGAAAAATCACCTTTGATTTTTGTTGAACAGTTGATTTTCCTTCTCACTGAGTTGTCGCAAACCACAGTGTCCAAAGTTGAACACCTCCAATGAGTAATCCATACTAGAGAAGAATCGAATGAACCAACAATAGAGGAAACAAGGGGCTGGCCAAAATTCCCTTGATTCTAGCAAGGGGGTGGCAGCTAGGGTTGAGAGAAAAGTGAGAGATTTGTTTTTCTCTTAATTGTTCACCTTGTTACCCTAAAATCCTATCACTCGGATTTTTATAGTTGGTTAAAAATCCAACTTTATAATAGGATTGAGCTCTTTAAAATTGCTGGAAAAATATTAAATAGGCTTCTAGAATTATTAATATTTTATTTGGGCTCAATTAAATCCAATTTAAGTCCTTTCATAAAAGACTATGCACAAAACCCACAAATTAGACCCTTTGTGCATATACTTGGATTTAATCACCCAAATGAATTCCAAATCCATCCAAATTAAATATTTAGACTCCATAACACTTATGAAATATATTTAATTTATTTTTATCAAAGAATTAGGCCTCTAACGCCTTCTGTTTGTAGTTGGCGTGAAACCCTTCCTCTGAAGGGTTTATGCGCCAAACTCAATTTTTTGGGCCTCCATTATTTTCTCCAATGGATCTATTAATTATTATATCAGATCTATAACACTTATAGTCTAATTAATAATTAATTATGAAATACATTATTTCAATTAGGTTCATTTTATAGAATATTTCTAAAAAGTTCTGTGAACAATTTTACTTGATCATAATTAATTAAACTCTTTAATTAATTATTCTCTTATTCATTTTTCTATTCCCATAATAATATCAAATATTATTATTCTTTTCATTTTATCATTTTATCCTTTTCTCTATATGTGTGTGACCTATTGGGTTCCTGTTCATATTGGCAGTATAATACATAATTGTGAGTTCTATTCAAAACTCACATGATTTAAAATCTTTTAAATCATTTTATCAATCCCTATTGATATTTATGATACATTATTATACAAGTCATGATTGGCCTCTAGCTAGGCATCATGACTACCCAAATGTTAGGAAAGTCAAGTGGTTTGACTATACCCTTCCATAGAAACAGTTATCGTACAATTACTCCTTTCACCACTCTTATCTCAATTAGATTCTGAGTATGGATTTCTGTCAACTCATATAAATCTAATTATGTATGTTCTATTAATTTAACTATTGTTTCCAAAATGCCCTTCATGGATCTATATCCATCTTGGCATATTACTCTGGCTAGAGATTCTCTAAACAAGGTAATTATAGAATCATGCGAGATAACTTTCCTTAATAAATTCGGGATGGTGAATCCTTTATTGATCACTCAACTAACTTCAAGTAGGTCATGATATACCCAACCTCCTAACTATGTTCACCTCTAGTTGAAAGTAATCAGTTATGGAGTCAAAGTATACCACTTACTACTTAAGATAATCTTGGTGATCTCAAGTCTAAGGATACTTGCACAACCACTATGAGGAGATTCCTCACTAACATAGATTTAATATCCATGTAAGGATTTCCTTTGCAGGTCTTCAATGAACTTGTTCTTCTAACAAGCATCCATATATTAGCTTTGATTATCTTCCATAATCACAGTTATGAGAATCACTGCTTGAATCATTCAAGAAGCATAATATATGCTAGTCTATCCGAATTAACAATGTCCTATCTTGTTAATTCTATGACTAGAGATATTTAGATATTAACACATTTGCATGCAATAGACATCTCATATCATGAACACTTCATGATTGCTTTTGCACTGTGTTTATAATATCTAGGACTTCATTTATTAATTTAAGATTTACAAACTAGTGTATTTAAATATAGCATTGATAAATGAATGATGCCTTTTATTAAGAATATGAATTCATACATATGAAATACATCCCTATTACATGGGTTCTAGGGCATACTCTCTAACATCAGTTAGGATAGAAAATAGAAACTTATGTCTTAATTTTGTATGAAGAAATCAAAAACTAAATCTTTCAGTATGATAGTGAAAATTCGGGTTGAATTCTGTGTGTAGCTGCTACCCTGTCATTTGGAGCAGTCTGTGGTTTTTGTTGAATATCTTGAGAGGTACAGGTTGTATTGGAGTATTTTTGATGATTTGAAAACTAGAAACATAGATGAACAACTTTGTAAAAGGCCACTTTGGCTAAAAATATCATTGACACTAAAAATCTACTTCTGAGCAGCATGGACCTTACGGTCAGCAGGTTTGAGCTAAGGACCGTAAGGTAGTCCACTTTTCAGTCTAGAACCATCCTATATCAAGGTCAGTAGATCTAATCTAATGACCATGATCCCTTCTCGTGATCCAAGGTCACTGTTACCAGCATATAAGTAATGATCATGGGGTAACATTAACCTTGTGAAATATATAAGGCATCCTGGTTATGGTATTGCTTATTTTGTGCTTGGGAATGACCACTGTGAGTGGTTGTCCACATATTATTTTGTTCCCCACTAAGCTATATAGCTTAGCACGGGTGTTTATCCTTGTAGGTTCGCATGATAGGCCTTCACTTTAGGGACAAAGCCAACCACCATAAAGCCAGCAGCAGATAGGAAAAGATATAAAAAATTTGATGTATAAATTGTACCACCTTTTCCTTTTTGGTTATGCAATACTGTACATTTCTTTTGGGATTAATATAATGAATATGTTTTGTAAATAATAACTCAGAGTATAGTTATGATGTAATAAAATATAAAGTTATATATCTTATTTCTATGCATGAATTTGATGAAAATGTAGTAAATGACATAATAGGTGAACTATTGAACTATTATTATATACTATGTTATATTAAAGGCATTAAAATAGGTAGCAGGAATCCGAATAGAGTAGTATGGTTCTTACAAAAATATTTGGATCATTTATTCCATCTCATTTTCCATTACAACTTGAAACAATTATTGCCTTTATATAGGCAAATACAACTAAATATCTAAACTAATACATATTTTTTACTTAAAATCCTATAATATAAAATCAAATATAAACAAACCAAAAATCAATTCAAAATTATAATTTTGACAACTAATTATTTTTGAATTATTCTTAACACCACGGCGTCTCCGATGTCGGTCCAGGAACTTTTCCCTACTGTGATCCTCACTGCAGCTTCATTTAACGAGTATTTATGGAACAATATTTGTCAGGTAAATATTCGATGTCTTCTTTTTATAGAAACCAACAAATGAAGCTACAAGGCAAAGACTTGATCAAAAACTACTGAGGCAATGGGAGCACTTCCCCACCGTAACGATTAACAAAAATTTATTCACATTATGTATATATTTTAGTGGATTCAATTTAAAATTAATATAGTGTTCTTAACCTTTTTTTTTTTTACATTTATATATTTTAAAGAAGTGACTTTTTTTTTAAAAAAAAAAATTATAAATATTTTTTTATTTTTTCTTAATTGAGTAGTGTCCGACGTATTTATATTCACGTTTACATGGAATGCCATATAATACGTGCATATATATTTGTTCTGTTGAAATTAAATATTCTTGAATTCATCCTCAACTAATGGCACCACATTGTATGTTCTTAAGAATAAGGTGACTAGGAAGAGATTGTTGATGGTTTTCAGGTAGTTTCGACGGAAGCAAGAGCAATGTACAACTTGGGTAGGGGAGGATTAACGTATTGGAGTCCGAATATCAATGTCGTAAGAGATCCTAGATGGGGAAGAACCATTGAGCTAGACACCTGGTGAAGATCCATTTGTTGTTGGAAAGTATGATTCTAATTATGTTAGAGGGTTGCAAGATGTCGAGGGTAGTACTGATAATCATCAAGATTTAAATTCTAGACCTCATAAAGTTTCTTCTTGTTGCACGCATTATGCTGCTTATGATGTCGATAATTGAGACGGAGTTGTACGGGAAGAGTATGATGCTAGAGTACGTCTTAATTAATTTTTTACTATAGTTAAAATATTCCATTTTTATAATTATGTGATAATACAAAATTAAAATATATTAGGTGACAGAACAAGATATGGTAGACATTTCTCCGGCCATTTGAAATGTGAGTTAAAGAAGGTGATGTTAGCAGTGTAATGTGTTCTTATAATCGTGTTAATGGTTTACCTACTTGCGCTGATCCGAAACTCTTGAACCAAACCATTAGGGGAGATTGGGATCTTCATGGGTATGTTTTCTTAATTATTTATTCTGTTTTATTATATTATATTTTCAACTTAATGAATAAAATATTGAACTTTTTTTTTTGGGTGCAGATACATAGTTTCAGATTGTGATTCTATTGAAGTATTGGTTGATAGGCACAAGTTTCTCGGTGCCACACATGAGGATGCAGTTGCAATGACACTAAGAGCAGGCTAGTGATTAGTTTAATTCTTACTTTGTACTCTTGTGAAAAATTTCAACATTGATATTATATGCTAATCAACAGGATTGGATTTGGATTGTGGAGTTTACTACACAAATTTCACGGAGACAGCAGTGCAGGGAGGGACAAAAAAGGAGGAATGCATAGACAGGTCACTTATATATATATATATATATATATATATATATATATATATATGTAGTGCTAATGAGGCTAGGTTTCTTCGATGGAAATCCTCAATACAAATCATTGGGCAAAGGTGACATTTGTAGTAAAGATAACATTGATTTGGCCACACAAGCAGCAACACAAGGAATTGTCCTCCTCAAGAATGATAACAATACATTGCCTATGAGTCTTGAGAAGTTCAAAAACCTATCTGTAGTTGGTCCTCATGCCAATGCTACCACTGTCATGATTGAAAACTATGCAGGTACCATTATGTATTTATTACATGGGATGGGCGACATTAAAGTTTGCTTGTGAGCTAAGTTGTGTTTGTTAATTTCAGGGATTCCATGCAAATACACCTCACATTGATGGGTTTTCATTGTATGCAAATGTAAATTATAAAATTGGATGTGATGTTGGTTGCAAGAACGAGAGTTTAATTTTTCCAGCAGTTAAGGCTGCAAAGAATGCTGATGCCACAATAATAGTTGCTGGCATAGATAGGTGTTGAGGCTGAAAGCTTGGACAGGAACGATCTTCTTCTTCCTGGTTATCAAACTGAACTTATCAATCAGGTTGCTGAATCTGCTAAAGGCCCTGTTGTTCTTGTAATAATGTCAGCTGGAGGCATTGATATCTCTTTTGCTAAGCAAAACACTAACATTAAAGCCATTCTGTGGGCTGGTTATCCAGGAGAAAAAGGTGGCCGTGCCATTACTGGTGTTGTGTTTGGCAAATATAACCCTGGTACGTAATTAACCCTTTTTAACTTTCATAAGCATTGAAAGTTTTTGTTTTATTTAATTATGCTAGAATTGATGTAAAAATGTTATTGAGGAGGAAAATTACCAATTACTTGGTATAAAAATAATTATGTGAGTAAGCTGCCAATAACATATATGAGGCTGAGACCTGAAGAGGACTTGGGCTATCCAGGCCGGACCTACAAGTTCTTCGGTGGTCCAACAGTATACCCATTTGGGTATGGACTCAGCTACACCAATTTCAGTTACCATCTAACCTCTTCACATAGATCAATTAATGTGAAATTGAACAAGTTCCAGCATTGTCATGATTTGAGATACAAAAATGACAGCTTGAAATCTTCTTGTCCAGCAATACTGACACGAGATTTGTCCTGTGCTGATGGGTTTGAATGTAAAGTGAAAGTAGAAAATGTGGGTTCTGTTGATGGAAGTGAGACAGTAATTTGTTTATTCTTCTCCACCAGGAGTGCTTGATTCTTATATCAAGCAAGTTATTGGTTTCTAGAAAGTTTATGTACAAGCTGGAAGCAGGGAAACAGTTAAGTTTGAGTTCAATGTGTGCAAGAGTTAGCAACTTATAGATTACAATGCTTATAGTCTTTTGGCTTCAGGAACGCATACTATTGTGATAGGAGATAATTTAGTTTCTTTTCCTAATCAAATTAGGTTTAGTTATTTTAATTTATGCTTATTAGGGATATATTAGAAGCTTTAGAGATACTGCTTTCTTCTCAAAAGAGAATAAATGTGATATTGTGATTTATGAATCTGTCGCATTTATAACTTGTGGAAAAATCGAAGTTTGAAATCCATTGCTTGATTTTGCACCAGTTTGGCAAAACTTATGGAAATAACTTTTTCAATTGATAAGAGTTATATTCAAAAAAGCTATATCTCAAAAAGTATATAACTGTTTGATAAATAAAAATCAAAATGACTTATAAATTGAAAAACAATTTACCAACTGTTTGATTAATAATATGATTAGAAATAACTTTTCATAATAAAAAAACGAAAAAAAACATATATAATTTTAATATATTATATTCAATATCTCACTAGAAAATAATAATTATTTTCACTTATTTGCATTTTTTTACTCCACTAAACTATTAAAAAATATATAGTTAAATAAAAATAAAAAATATATAGGTTGTTTTCATAATTTGTCACACATATTATTTCTTATAATTCTTAATCATTAAACTATATTCTTTTTTCTACTAAACTAAAAGCAATTTGATCACGTATATAATCAATTTATGTACTTCTATCATTCATACAATTTTCTGAATATGAATCATGCTCGTCATCTTCAAAATGATTAAGCGGCACAAAATTTGGATCTTCATCAAGTCTCGTAAAAGCTGGATCACTTGAATACCGGATATTCCTATGCAAGATCTCAATACTAGGTCCACTAACAATATTTTTATCTCTAGCAGCAACACAACAAGCACCCCCCATTTTAGAAAACACCGTGTAGCAAAGTTCTGATACAAGACCCCAAACTTTCCACTCACATGTTCCAAAACCTTAAAATCCAGCACTGCGCACTAAGTGGAACAAAACCGAGGGACCGTCCTCCCCCTGCAATTAAGATAAGGGAAAAACGAAATTCAGAAATTTCAATACCCAAAAGCTTAAATTCATATCAACTTTAAACATGTAAGAGGAGACCAAAAATTAAAAAAAAATAATTGAAGAAACAGATGTTTCATCAAACCCAATCCCCTTAATTCTCCAGAGAGATTAACTTTTCCTAATCTGAAGCTGAATATAAAAAAAAAAAAGAAAACAGCACATAATCCTTGTAACTTAAAAGACTACCAGTGATACAAAAAAATTGGTTTCAACTGTATCAAACTCGAAATATCCATCTCGAGATCAAAATCAACATCAGATCAGAGAGTAGAATCAAAACAATGGAAAAAGAAAAAAAAATTCTCCATGCAGGTAAAAAACTTACCCAGCTTCGAGAAGATTGTCAGGGTTTCATTTGTCAAAGTAAATGCTAGACAAATAATAAGTAGAGCAAGAAAATTCAAAGTCAAGTTACTTTACTTCATCAAGGGTCAATAATGAACCAACAACGCAGTTCACAAAGCTGAATTAGAAATGAAAAAAAAAAATTCTCAGCTTTCACCACTCACTTGTTCATGCCCACACCACCAAACCAAACCACTGTGAAAAAAAAAACACTATTTAAGAAAATCAATGGCGACAAGGGAAAAAAAGAGATAGAAAATCGGATCAACTGCGACTTTATTGGTACATGAAGATTGAGTCGTAATCTAAAAACCTCTAAAACTAGAACAAAAATCAGAAAAATTACACATGCCATAAGAGATCTGATCTTATCGCCGATAAGACTCCGCTTAAAACTAATAAAAAAATCGAAAAATTCAACTTAAAAAAAAAAAGAAAAAAAAAAGCAAAAAGAGTTATCATGTGCCACAAATCCAGCCCCTCAATCTAAAATCGAGAGGATCAAGCCGTACCTCAATCGGAGCCACAATCGCCGGCGTTTAGAGAGAGAATAGAGAGTCGAGACTCGAGAGGCTGCTTATAGTTCGTTGAAGAAAGAGAGACATGGAAGAGGAAAAGAGAGCGAGAGGGATAGTTATTAGGCAAGAGATAAAGAGTCTTTTATATTAACTATATTTGTAATTATAAAATAAAATAAATAAATTTTTTATCTAAAAATAATTTTAAATCAATTTTCTTGAAAAGTTAAAATTTAATTTTTTTTAAAAACTTCAATTTTTAACTTTTTCTAATAAAAGATTTTTTTATTTTTCGCAAAATTAATTTGTCAATAATTAATATTTATCAAACACAATTTTTTTATTCCATAATCAGCTTTTTATCAAATAATCAGCTTTTTCTTCCTTGAAAAGTAATGTCAAATACACCCTTTATATATTGTGATGGTAAATGTACGATTTGAACCATCAACTATGCACATCTACCTTATTAATCGTGGGAAAAGAAATTTCTGACGAAGACATGTAAATCTTGAGCATTCAAGCTCTTCTTTATAATGCGAGTTTGACTACATAAATTATAATAATGAAAGTTGATTCTACAAGTAAAATTCCATTAAGGAAAGTTGATTTTACAAGTGAAACTCCATTAACAAGTTTGGAATTTTTACATGCATTACTTGACTTCACCATATTGTTGATTTCACCACACTATACCCTTTTATTGTTTAGCTCTAGCATTTATTTATCAAATGTGTTCATCGAATGTCATATTTTTATATGATATTTCCTATACTACCCTTTTCGTCTGAAGAATAACAACACTATGTTCTTTGCACCCAAAATGAATACACAAGTTTAAGTGACAAAAATAAACAGAAAAATCCAATTATGCGTTCAGCCCCTTAGACTGAAGTGCTAAAAAGATTGTAAGAAGTCTGGTTAAGTTGTTCTATTCTATGCCTGCTCGGTATGGATCATAATCAAAATAATCTAGGCAAAGCTTTTCCAACAAAAGTTTAGTTTCTTTGTTTTTTTTTTTTTTCTGGATTCCAAAGTAGATAAGTTGCCATTATTTTATTCATTGAATCAAACACCATGACGTGCTTCTGTCAGTACGCACATCAACTGGTCAAGGAATTCAACTCATTGACTTGGTAAATGGAAAAGTGAAAAAAGCCACAAACTTGTTGGGGACCTAACAGGTAGGAATTTGCTGTACGGGCACACAAAGCCTGGCAAGTAATGGACAGGCAGCAACCGAAAGGGATTTGGTGGTGCGCCACCAACACCACCACCCATTAGCTCTACACAGCAGAGCCCTTATGTGATGGATAAAACATAAAGCAATCATGTCCATGCATGCACACCAATCATATATATGCCAATGTCCCTAGAATGGCAGCAAATAAAGATTTAAAAATGAGGAAAAGTGCATATTTAATTTTAAGCATGCAATTAAGAAAATAAAAAGACCAAAGACCGTGACAGAGATTTGAGCCAAGTCGTGCATATAAAGTGATGGAGTACCCACTTAGGTCACTCAAAAAAGAAAATACAACTTGGATCCAACAATACAATAAAAGATGCAAATACTGCAATGCTTGGTGCTCCACTGACACCACGACTTAAAAGTGACTGCACCAGAGGTGGCAAAGTACCCATACATTGCATAATCAAGATCTTCATGTATCTTAATTCCCAGCACATGAAAGTATTAACAATGGCATAGTGGAGGATAAGAGCAAACAAGTAGCATATGCAAAGCAATATATATGTATCAATAAAACATAAAAGAAAAAACATATTAGCAGCACAATTTTCAGAAATATATACTGGTACAAAGTTTTTCCATTTAAGCATTAAACAAGTACAGCTGAATATAGCACCAAAAAAGGGGCCATTTGTTTATTAGCATATCCTAATGACAGAAAGAAGCATATTATGCAGCGATAAAAACTAAAGGACACAAACAGTCCAACATACTTAATAAAACAGTACATAAGACATAGCTTTAACTAATGTACTAACAAAACCACACACAATACCTGCGACTATAAGAGGTTAACATATATATCAAGCCAAGCCACCCTTCATTCAACTTCTGCATAGATTGAAACAAAAGTTCCAGAGAAATTTAACAGAAAGATATGCACTGCTATCTTCACTTCGTAGAAACTCACATATGATTGGAATGTTGAGAGAGAGCACTTGAAATTATTATTAACCCTAATACCAACCCACCAAGAGTGTGGAAACCTGATTGATGCATAAAATTCTTATCTTAGGAAAAGAGTGTTCTCCCACTACCTTACTCAGGTTTAGTTCTTAAAATCCCCAACTCCAAGATTCTGCACTTCAACCTTGAGAGTTTTTAGATAACTAACTGCTTCATCAAGTACAGTAACAGTATTCATTTGGTCACCGCCAGGTACAATTCCTCTCAGTGCCTTGACCATCTTCTTCATTTTCTGCCGTTTCCTTTCACTACTACAGCTGCCACCACTGTCAGATGACTTTTGAGCAGAAGAAGATCCATCTTTCCTGGGTTTACAACTATAAGTGGAGAAAGAATCAGGGGAGCTGCCTCCACAATAACCATAAGTCCGTGCCGTGCTGACCTCTTCCTCATCATATTCATCCTGTTCCTCTTCTTCCAAGCTCAGTAAAGCATCAATATCATCTGAATCCTCTTTCAAGGAAGAAGATATTTCTCTTGCAGTATTATTGACCTCTTTTCTCTCAATACTCTCTGGGATGTTAGCATGCATATTTAAGCCAGGACCACTGAATTTGTGGGCAACTGCAGGATGAAACATAATTTGGCTTCGGTGATCAGTCTGATCAAAAACGATGAAGTTCTTCGGACAAACCTCAGAAGGCTGAAATTCTATGCCATGAACAGGCATCAAATGCTTTGCAGCTGGAGGTAGAGCTGCAGTGAAGGAAGATCCAAATGGATTATGAGTGTAACTATTACCCCGTTGATTTGGAAAGTGGGGCACTGCCTTTTCAGGGTGAAATCTCGGGTCACTCTGCATCAGAAGCCTGCTTTCGATCAAACAGCTTGAGAGAATGATTGTTCTTCGGCTTTGGGTTGGCAACTATTTGGCTTTCAATTGGACAAAGTTTCCTAAACTGACGAAAAAGACTATATAGCAAATCCACCTATTGCCATCCTGCATAAAGTCTATTCTAAACGAACAACTACTAGAATCAAATGGTTCATCTTTGGTATTGCCTTCTTTGCATGAAAACAATTAGAGGTCAATACACACAAAACCCAAACCCCCAGACCTTAGTAATGTTTAGACTACGTAACAGGCTTGAGCAACTGACGGAAATATTCAGCCTGTAAAAGCACAAGAAAGTAGCATAATATAGTTAATAAAGCATTGGTAGATTCAAAATGGTATCCAAAAAAAAAAAGTAATAAACTAATAAAGAAAGATGACATCTTTAAAGAGAATGGAAAGATAGAACTATATACAGAGCAGAATATTTTCAACAAAGGGCATTATGGCAATACATGCAACATGATAAATTTCTATACTTCAATTCAGCAGACAGCAGTTTACAATACTAAATTCCAGAGTTCCTCATTCAGATTTGCCAGTATTTCTTATAAATCAACCACAACAATCAACAAACAGAAAAGCCATCTTGCACTATAAACAATAAAGTCCAGTGACAAAAATGTCATAGCAAATTACCAAAAAACATCAGAAGGTTTGCCTTCAAAAGTTTCATCCCTACCTTTTCTTATTGATAACATAAGCAGGGAAGAGAGAAGTCCAAGCATGGAAGCAGAGAAAAATCCAATTATAACACTAATACATAACTACAAATTTTTCAATTGGATTTCCATCCACCTGCCACTCATTAACCATAAATTACAACTAAAATTAACCAAAATAACCACCAACTTTTAGTTATATAAGATGAATGCAGTATAGGAATTCAACTCATAAATTTTAGTAATGCAAAGAAAACTTGTATGAATATTTCAGAGCAAATAGATATGATTTTACCTGACAAACTTGCATCACTTGGTAGAATGCTGTAACCCCAACACTCATTTTAATTTTCCCTACTTCCTTCACAGCTCGATACCTCTTTATGGTAACCGCAATGTACATTATCACACCTCAAATCACTTTTGAATTTGAAACCAAACTAATTGCAAGAGTCCTTTGACAAATCAACGAGAATTTTACCTGCAATGGTTTCATTTCCGTTCACATGATTAGATGTACAGTTCCAAGCAATAAATACCAATAATAATAATAATGATGAACGAATATACAAGAAAGACAGGAAAAATACCAAACTAAATTACAGTATAACGCGAAAGAAGACCACCAAGCGAACACAGTTCCCGCTATAATTCACAAAAGAAGAAGCCCACGGCATGTTGCTCCTTTTTTCTAGCCCAAATCTATATGTATATGAACTTCACGCTGCCAAAATAAAAGGGTTAACAATCCATACAAATAGACTATAGAAAACAAATATATGCTCTTAGATATCTCACACAACCCAAAATGGGAAAACAGCAGCATAACCCTGAATCTTTTTTTTCAAAAAGAAAAGAAAAGCAGATTAAAGCTTCAAATAATAAGAATCATCAAATTTTCAATCATTTTAGGAAATTGAGGATGGAAATGAATGGATTAAATGGAAATCGGATTTCCCAATTCCCCATAAACCCCCCAAAATAGAATTCTTGCTGCTAATGTCTAATGGCACTGTACAGAGAAAATGAGAACTTTATGCAGATTTCAATTTCCGTCCACTAATACCAAGGAACCAAAAATTGGAAAATGAATTTAACTTCTCTTCTTTCTCCTTGTTACCTTCGGTAATTAAATTTCCTCGAATCCCAAAAGACTTATGCAACTAAGAAAAACAGGAATTGAAACCTAATTGTTCTTCACTATCCTCAATTTTCTTTGCAAGCAAACGCAGCTCGAAAGAAAGCAAAAGGAAATCAACAACACCCAACTAAACACACAGATCAACAAAAGCAGGACCAGTTACAGATCGTAATCACAACTAGAAAAGAATAAAAATATGATCTTTACAACCAAACCCAGAAACCAAGTTCAATACTTAACCAGAAGAACTCAAATCATTACACAAATAGTCCAAAACTCATGAATCTAATCAAATAAAAAAAAATAAAAATAAAAATAAAAGCTACAAACACAGACAATTGAAAAAGCAAAAACTTACTACAAAATTCCCATACCCAAGCTCCTTTACCCGGCAATTTCCCAACAAAACTGAAAACAAAGGCCAGAAATGGAAGATCTGATAAAACTTCCCTAAGATTTTCGCCGCTGATCTTTAGAGTTTAGATAGAGGTTTAGAGAGAGAGAGGAAGTGTGCGCTTGCAAGAGTATAGAAATGTGAGTGGAGAGCTATGCCCATGATTGAATAAGTGGTGAACGTAGATTTTTTTTTTTTGGTTGCAAATAACAAAAATAAATTGTTTTTTAATTTACTTAATATAAAAGGAGTGCATTGGGATGCGAGCATTTTGGAGAGAGGGGAGAGTCAAATGCGGAGAATGTGGACCGTGGGATGCTTTGGTGGGCATCGGGAACCCATCCCGTGTAATGGGGGATGGGATGTGGACCGTTGGATGAGAAAGCACGCGTGAATGGGGAGCAGTGGTGGACCCCACTTGTCTTGACCAAATCGCGTACCGGGGAATCGACTCTTCTTGCGAAAGCTTTTCTTGGTTTTATTCTTTGTCATAATAGTTACTCTCGATATTTTTCTATTTTTTATAAAAATTAAATAAATAATTAAAATATTTAAATTTTATAAAAGTTTTTTTTATATTTTTAAAAATTTTATTTAATTTTAAATAAAAGTAAAAAGTAATAAAAAAATATTTAATAAGTTATATAATAAATATTGGTGTATATGTAAGTATATTCTTTAAATTTTGAAAAATATATTTGGAGTGGGACAAAATAAAATAGAAAAAAATATCTCTTAAAATAAGACAGAAAGAGTAAAAGGTAAGTATTCCGGTTCAGTAAAAAGTTGATCTACAATAGAATTTTGATATTACTTGACCGGTGTCTAACGAATATACTAAATTGACTAGTAATATAGGAAATTATAGATTAAGATCTTGAATATTGAATCCAAGGGAACTGTGCATGTGCAATAAATTTCAAATTCTTAAAACCAACACTTATGTAGAAAGAAATAAAGAATCTCAAATTTTAATAACGAAGAGTAAACTAAACTTAAAATAAAAACTTAAACAACTAAAGAAATAAAACTGATGCGATTAACCATAAACTTAAGCGTCTAAAACTAAATTCAAAACAAAGTAAATAATAACAGTAAAAAAAATTCAAATGATAACAAGACTTTTACTGAAAAATTAAGCACCTCAATTTTTCATGCATATAACTTAGTTAAAGATAATATAGTTGATTATGAAAAATTGGTAATAAATTCAGATAATTTTTCAGAATATTTTTCAAAGTATCAAATTCCTTTACTCAAAACAATTCAATACTCAGCATAAAAATTCAGTTTATGAGGTCCTAAATATCTGTCAAACCATTTCTCAAGAAATCTCATCACTTCAATTCTTTCTTAATTCACTTAAACTCATCACACAGTTACTACGTTTTTCTAAAAATAACCGTGCATCAAATTAAACAAGTTAAACTATGAATATGCATACCTTAAACCAATATTACAGTTGATTATTAACCATTTCTCAGTAAATCAACAACCAACATAAATATAACTCAAGACAATGAATTTTGCTCAGGAATTAAGAAATAATAAAAATGCATTTAATTAAAGAACAAATTAAGTCATTACATACAGAAATATAAGGACTTAAGTTTCCTCAACAAAAGAAAAAGGACTACTCACTCATTGTCATAATATTTAAATAAAAATAAGATAAAAGAACGATACACATAAAACCCTTCAACTGTTCTTGAAGTTTTCTCATAACTCCTCAATCCTAGCTTCTGAATTCTAAGTGAAAAACTAAAACAACGACTACAATTTATGTAAAAATAAAAGCTCCCTAACTTGGTGTTTTCTCCTCCTTTTATAGCTTGAAAATCAGAAGTTAAACAGCCTTCAAATTCCTATTTAGTAAACAAGAGAATCTAATCGCAAACAGGATTAATAGAATCGATAGAGTGAAATTCCAAACAACCGATTAAGCTTAGTTGAATTATCCTTGCTTGGTAGAGTGATTTTTCACTCTATCGAGTACTTTGTATCAAAAGCCACTCCACGGAGTGACTACCTTTTGTACTCATCGATCAAAAACTCTTCTCTTACAAAACCTTCCCACAGCCAAATTTTCACTTAAGTCCTTCAAGTTTTTTTCTTTTTCTTTAGTTAGGTCCCTAAAAATACCAAAATGCATAATTAAACAATTAAAACCTCAATTAAAGAAATTAACTAATAAAGCAACTAATTAACATAAAACTAACATAAATAAACATATTAAATACACATAAATAACATAGTTAAATTTGTACTTATCAAATATCCCACACTTATCATTTGCTCGCCCCTGAGCAAATCTGAACAAACCAATTTCTCAGAATAATCAAACTCTAACTCAAAATTATACAATTCAAAATTCAATTCAACAATTAACAAGAACACTCGATAAAATTTTGGCTATAATAAACTCAAATAAGGAAATAAAAATCAGTTTTCATGTGTACGCAATACCAAAATAGTTTAAGAAATTTTTAAAATTAAACAACCAATGCACTTTATAATCAAGCTCTAGAAATTGATGTACACTAAGTATACATGTGATTTCGCACTCAAAACTTTAAAAATACCATAAGCCTTTCCTTTAGCACCGAAATCCAAAAGTCATATCTGCCAAACAATTCAAAGCAAAGCATAGAATCACTTAGGTCTTTATTGGATTGTAATGAGGTTAAGGTATTGGTTATCAAAGAATGGACAATATATAATTACAAAGAATAGCTACTTTATGACAAGATGAACCAATATTTCAAAAGTTCAAACTACTAAGCACAATCCCCTTTACAATACTTGCTTACTCACACCCTTCAACATTGAACATACCCGAATAGAAAAGATAAGACAGGAATCCATTTCATTTTGCTCAATTTTACAATTTTTAAGAAGTCACATTTTCTTTCTCTTGTAAATACCCCACACTTAAAATTTTGCCATATATGCTAGCATTTATTTCTTTTTCTTTTTCTTTTCTTTTTTTTTTCTTAAGACTAGCTTCTTTTTCTGGCAATTAACAATAACATGGGTAAAATAAGGACATTACATAACTACTTGACTTCTTCTAACACTTCTTGCCCTAAATGATACAACTTTTCTCATCTCACTTAATTGAAATGCCCAATAAATGTAAATTCATCTAAATCTAGAGTGGCCAATTCTAGAGGGTAGATAAAGGTTTTTAGGCTATATGGTTAATAGATGAGTGTAGCAAGAACCAAAAACTTGGTACGCTTTAAGCACACCTCCTTAAGCTCAAATTTGGCTAACAAAGATTAATTATATCAAAAAGATAGGAAAAAAGTCTTTTATTTAGCTTAACAAGAAAATTTTGCTTAGATCACGTTCTAAGTTGCTTGAGTTGCTTTTATACTTCGAAGGGTTATAAAGAAGGTTCTAGTGTCCTAAAATTTCTTGCTCAACTATTTCAATGCATTGGTTCTTCTAATATTCAAAAACTAGTCTTTCATGCTTTATGAGTGGAAACTAATGATTATAAACCAAATTGAGTAGTAAACTAGCACAAAATTTCATTGAACAACCTACTTGTCTTACTACTAAACTAAAGTTTTGACTCATGTGCATTATAAGTTTCAATTCAATTTGTTCAAATTCTGAGAAAAATTGGGGCAAACTAAACTTTATGAAGATTAAATGATAACTTTGAATCAACTAATTACTAATGTGACCTAAGAATAGAACAACAACCAGCTAACAAAACTAATAGCATAAAATCATTTAAAGCATAAAGTTGCTCCTAACTTTATTCTTATAGACATAATGGTATACAACAATAACTAAAAAAAATAAAAGCAAAACAAAAAAAAATAAAAACATAAGTGCTTTCACAAAACAAAAAAGGGAGGATTAGATTTACTTCCTGAATCTAAGCAAAAATTGAGCTTAAAGAAGCTCTACCCCCTTCATAAAATATTGTTGTCCACAACAACTAGTACATGGCTTAATCAGATGGTGGAAGTGGTGGTGGTGAAAAATGTTTCTAGAATTCAATGTTAAACTCTTCGAAATCTTTCCTCAATTCACCAACTTCGTCCCTTAATGAATCCATCTCCCAATCATTTGATTCATAAATATCACCATGAGTAGTGGGATCTCTTGTTGGTCAGGTGCTGGGGGTGTCTGTGCAAGAATTGCTGGCTCTGATGCAACTTTTTCTAGTTCTTCATCCCGATTCCGACCAATGATTACCAAATAGAGATACTCATCTCTAGTCGACCAATGCCGATGAGATTTCTCGACCAAAATCTTCATCCTGGTTAACATGCCATAATCAATATATCTTATCTCTCCAAGAGATTTTCTCATATCCATATGCCTGACATCGTTGGCCATGATAGTCGCTATCCACCCCAGAAAAGTCTCATTAATTTTTCTATGCATCTTTTGTAACTCTTCTATTTTTTGACATAAGAGAATAGCACCATTGATCCGGATGCCTTCAACTATACATCTTAATAACATACATTCTTCAACATTAATAGCCAAGAAAACTAAAAAAGGTAATTGATAAAAACATGTGAAGAACTTTAAGGGTATGGTTACCTAAAGCACGTGCTTTCATCTTGCTAGACTTGTAATTCTTTGGATTGATGGTGTCCCAGATGAATTCCCAATTTTCTTGTATAGTGGCATTTGGCAACTCGCCTATTGCATTATCTGGAAAACCTAGCTTCTCAACAAAGTCTAGGAAGAGCATCTAATGACGACATCTCCCGAGCTTGAAGCTAACAGTTCCACAATCTTGCTCGTCTTCATAAGAAAGCTGAAAAGAAGTGAAGAATTACCTGGCAACAAATGGGTAGACTTCCGACTACTTTTGAACAAAATGCTTCCATCCAATGTTCTGATCAGTCGGTAAATCTCAGCCCATAAGTTGCCATCCCCAATATCCAAATAAAAATTCCACAAGTAAGCTAGCTTAACAAATTTCATTTCCTGAAAGTAGTTATATAAGTCAGCCTTATATTCATCAATGTAAGTGGGGATATGTTTCTCTGAAGAACTGGATGCTTCATCTTTTTGTACCCTTTTAGGTGCCACTACATATGCAACAAAAATACAACTTACATCCAATGCTAATTAAAGCTCAATAAATTCTCTAAAAATAAACAACTACAATGAAATACCAATTATGTCTCATATGGATTGCAGTAATAGAGGTGGAAAATAGATGCAAATTAAGTGTATAAGTGAAGGGTTGAAATGGACGAATGAAATGAAATTGATACGACGAATTAAAATTAGACATATAGTTAAACTTAGTCATTTAGGTATTTTATCGAACATGTTGTGTGCACAACTTTACTAAGTTATAACTAATGCAATTTTAATTATCTCAAACCCAAATTGATAATAAATACAATCTATTACAGGCACTTAATGTAGCTATGACCATAGAAAGCACAAAAAGAGTATAAACAAGTCAAAATTTTAAGCAAAAGTAACCACATAACTACACTTTATGCAAAAGGAAAAATGTAATTTTCAAGTAAGTGAAAGAGACATTAAAGTTAAATTAAACTTACTTGATCAAATTGATGATGCACGATTAATTTTTCAACAGGTAATGAAAGTGCTCGGTGGAGTGATTGCACAAAATAAGGAAGAGATCACAAAGCGGCAAAATAGGAGACATGGTGGAGTGTGTGAGAAAAAAAATCACTTTGGCCATTTAAATAGGCCCTACTTGGTGGAGTGAGGGACCACTCAGTGGAGTGATCCTTCACTCTACCGAGTGACTCCTCACTAGAAGTCCATGGCATCTAAATTTTTTTTTTCAAATGACACACGGTGGAGCAAAAACTCACTCCACCGATTAGGATTAGACTTGATGGAGTGGGTTTTTACTGCACAGAGTGATTCCTCTCTGGATTGCAACCAAGTAAAAACTGATAGAATATGTCATGGTATGCACATAAAGATCACGCAGCGAAAAACAATAAAATTTGATCATACATGCCATACAATTTTATGACAAGAATCGAAACATGCAATTTTAGGGTTTTAAAACTTACAACTTTAGATGCCTTTAAAACTTAATTTTGATGATGACCAGCAACCAAGGAGGATATCTTAGCCTTAGACCTTCACCACCAATGCCAAGGAACGGCCTTTTACGCCACTCCTCTCTATGTTCACACACACAATTGCACCGATGGCTTAAAATTAAGATTGCTAGCTCTCAAAATAAGTATTGTGTAATGGCTATGGTTTGAAGCTACAAAATTTGATTTTGTACTTCTCTTAGGTTGCTATTACTACCCAAGAACACAAGAGAATGAGGAACAATCCTTTCTCCTTGTGAAAATTGGCCAAAATAATTAAGTGAGAGAGAGAGAAGTTCACGCCAAAACCTAAAGAAAATTAGGGTTTCACGCCAAAAATGCACTCTATATATTTTTTTAGGGTTTTATTTCTTTTCTAATATATATCCTTATCTTTTGGCAAGTGTTTGATCTGAATTTTACTATCTCAAGATAATTAATTCAACTTCAATCACTTCCTAAAAATAAGTAATAAATATTGATTTAAACTACTTTGAATTTAAAATTCAAATTTGAAATAAAACACAAGACATTTAATTAAATAAAATTACTTAACATAATTAAAGTGCATGTGCCGAAATTCCTTGATTTTTATCTTGGAATTTCAGCCACTTCATTATTTATTTAAATGATTTAATTTAATTTAAATTCTTTTAGGTTTTAATACTCAATTAACTTAATTAATACAAGATAATTAATTAATTGAAATTAAACCTTGTGGGCTGAATTTTTTTCTCTCATGGACCAAGGTCCAATAGCAATTTTAAAATCCATTACACACATTAATTTGACTTTAATTAAAAACCCAAATTAATGCCCAATACTTTATTTAAATATTTTAAGCCCAATGCTTTGCGTGCGATCCTATAGGTCCATTTAATGTTGGCAATGAATTAATGAATTAATTCAAAGGCTATATATATTCTCTAGCAAGATATTATAGCATTCCAAATTAAATGAAAATGCATATGGCATTTAGTGACCTAATGCAATTTTGCATAGTCCCCTGCCCATAAATATCAGAATTAATATAAGGCATGTAACTAGTCATCCTTATATATATTAATTCCTTTCTTGATATTCCAGTGACACTGAACTCTCAAATAAATAATGATTACTCATTATTTCATCTCGGTATGGCCATACACTTCTCAGTTCACTGATCAAGTGGCCGATGATATTTTATCTCTTATAGAGAAGGGTAATCCCTTCACTTCTCTCATGCTATCTAACATGAATCAATGCATACCCATACTTGTCACTTTGTTACGAGCATGTTAGGTGTATGTCAAAGCACACAGTAATTCATAAAGAGTTTCATAGAGATTTTAGGTCTAAGAACTCCTATACAAAACTTGCATATGAGAAACACTTATGACTTGTACCATGTAGTATTCTCATGAATGGGTCAAATCCAGATACCATGTTCTAAACATGTATCTATGATCTCTGATTGACACTCTTGTCCTTATGATTTGTAAGACAGAACTCAACTTATCAGAGATAGCATACTAGTCTTAATTCATTTGTTATTCCCATAACAATGACTAACTAGGAATATTTAGAATGAAGTCTCATTTGTTTCAAGGTCTTACAACCATGTGCCTCACACATGATAACTTAAACCGAAACAACATTCTTGGATAGTTCTATCAATTGATATGCATAGGAATACAATAGATAAAACAAATGCCTCATTTATTAACTAAAGTGTTTTATTACAATGTATTGGGGCTAGGGCTTACACTAACAAAAACAACACTGCTAACAATTCCCTCACTACAAAAATTGAACAGTCAACTCAAAAATTCACCTAATTACCACTAAAAAGCCAATAAATTTCTCCGTCAATTAATATTAACATCTCTCCCAACCAAGTCTTCTAATTGCATAACTTACATCCAAATACGTGCCACCTTCTCCAAGGTAAACTTCAATGTCTGCTAACTTTTATATTGCATTGTCTGCACCATTATTCCTACTAATAAAACATAGTTGAGCCTTGCTATGAACTGGAAGCATGAATTTCCCTTATTTATACATGAAACACTAAAAAACACATAAAATACTAGACTTACAAAAGAGCAATCAAATCAACACAAAATGCCACTGCAAAAATAAAACCAAATGACATAGGATAAGGCTAAGAAAAAATTAGTTCTGAGTTTTTGCAAGTCCTCAGCTAGACTTTTAGGATTGTCCTTACTTGTCAGTGAGAACCAGAGTTGCCTTAGCAACCTCATGATGAGCACTAAAATACGGTTTTTAACCTGTGACCATTTATTGTATATTCCTGACCATTCTTTGGATTTCTGACAGTGACAACTCCAAATTTGTTGCTCGAAAACTACTTGATAAGGCCCTAGCCACCTTGATTTGAGTTTTACCTGGAAACAACCTCAATCTACTGTCGTACATTAAGACCAACATCCCATGACCAAAATCCTTATGATTCAACCTTTTGTTATGCCAATGCTTGGTTTTTCTCCTTATAGCTTGTAGCATTATCGTAAGACCACTGTCGAATTTCATCTAACTCATTGAGCTGTAACCTTCTTTTTTTCTCCTGTAGTTCTCAAATTAAGGTTACACATTTTTATAGCCCAATATGCTTTATTCTCTAATTCGACCGGCAAAATGATAAGCTTTACCGAAAATTAGCCTAAAGGGAGACATACCTATAGGGGTCTTGTAAGTGCTTCTATAAGCCCATAGAGCCTTAGCCAGCTTGTGATATCAGTCTTTCCTAGTAATGTTCATTATTTTTTCTAAGATGACTTTTAACTCCCTATTAGACACTTATACTTGCCCATTTGCCTGAAGATGGTAAGGGGTTGTAACCTTATATCTAACACCAAACTTTTTAAGCAATGTTTTTAAATTGGTGATTGATGAAATGCTTACATCCATCACTGATGATAGCTCTTAGTGCCCCAAACCTAGTAAAAATATTCATTAAAAAAAAAATACAGAATAGCGACGAAAATTTGCGATAACAATAAAATTCGTTGCTAAATGCACAATATAGCGATAACTTTACGACAAAAAATAACTTTCGTCGCAAATATTGAAAGATTTGGTGGGAAAATAAATATTGCGACAAATTAGCGACAATAAATTCTTATTGTTGCTAATATCAGGCGCCAAAATTTTGGCGCAAACAATTGCGACGACAAAAAAACAGATTTAGCGACAACATTGTTGTAGCTAATTAGCGACAACAACGTTGTAGCTAATTGGCGACAACAATGTTATCGCAAATTAGGCAAAAATATTACTATTCCCTTCCTATGGCTCAATTGGCGACAACATTATTGTAGCTAATTAGCGACAACATCGTTGTAGCTAATTGGCGACATCTATGTTGTCGCAAATTAGGCAAAATACACTATTCCCCTCCCTGTGGCTCAATTGGCGACAACAATGTTGTAGCTAATTAGCGACAACACCGTTGTAGCTAATTGGCGACAACAATGTTGTCGCAAATTAGGCAAAATATACTATTCCTTCCCTGTGGCTCAATTGGCGACAACAATGTTGTAGCTAATTAGCGACAACACCGTTGTAGCTAATTGGCGACAACAATGTTGTCGCAAATTAGGCAAAATATACTATTCCCTCCCTGTGGCTCAATTGGCGACAACATTGTTATAGCTAATTAGCGACAACACCGTTGTAGCTAATTGGCGACAGCTATGTTGTCGCAAATTAGGTAAAATACACTATTCCCTCCCTGTGGCTCAATTGGCGACAATAATGTTGTCGCAAATTAGGCAAAATACACTATTTCCTCCCTGTGGCTCAATTGGCGACAACGTTGTTGTAGCTAATTAGCGACAACACCGTTATAGCTAATTGGCGACAACAATGTTGTCGCAAATTAGGTAAAATATACTATTCCCTCCCTGTGGCTCAATTGGCGACAACGTTGTTGTAGCTAATTAGCGACAACACCGTTGTAGCTAATTGGCAACAACAATGTTGTCCCAAATTAGGCAAAATATATTATTCCCTCCCTGTGGCTCAATTGACGACAACATTGTTGTAGCTAATTAGCGACAACACCGTTGTAGCTAATTGGGGGACAACAATGTTGTCGCAAATTAGGCAAAATATACTATTCCCTCCCTGTGGCTCAATTGGCGACAACGTTGTTGTAGCTAATTAGCGACAACACCATTGTAGCTAATTGGCGACAACAATGTTGTCGCAAATTAGGCAAAAATATACTATTCCCTCCCTGTGGCTCAATTGGCGACAACATTGTTGTAGCTAATTATCTACAACGGTGGTGACAGCAATGTTGTCGCAAATTAGGCAAAATACACTATTCCCTTTCTATGGCTTAATTGGCGACAATATTGTTGTAGCTAATTAGCGACAACGCCGTTGTAGCTAATTGGCGACAACAATGTTGTCGCAAATTAGGCAAAATATATTATTCCCTCCCTGTGGCTCAATTGGCGACAACATTGTTGTAGCTAATTATCTACAACGGTGGCGACAACAATGTTGTCGCAAATTAGGCAAAATACACTATTCCCTTTCTATGGCTTAATTGGCGACAATATTGTTGTAGCTAATTAGCGACAACGCCATTGTAGCTAATTGGCGACAACAATGTTGTCGCAAATTAGGCAAAGTACACTATTCCATTATCATTAGTTTACAGAAAAATTTATATTTTGATAAAAAAAATTATAACTATTTTGATAAAAAAAATTGTAAACTATTTTGATAAAAAAATTATAACTATTTTGAAAATAAAAAAATTATAATTCTTCAGTTATAATATAATCTATGCAAGATGAAGACAATCCAAAAATTGAAATAAAATCACAATCATCCAAATTGAAAATTTAAAAAAAAATAGAAAAAGAAAACAATTGTGATGAAATGAAATTAGGATATTCATATACTCGAGATAAGAGAAAGAAAGTTGTTTACACTTAAAACAAAGCTAGTTTTTATATAATTTTGATTTTTAATATTTAAATTTTGATTACATTTAGTTAAACCTTTTATTGTGATAAATTTATCTAGTACATTATTTATTAGATAAATTAAATAAACTAAATTGCTGTTACTTAATTAGCTAAACTAAACTAATTATTATATTTATATTCAATAATATTAATTATAATCAATTATTATAAATTATACAATACATTAACTAAATTGGAATAAAGTAGCTCTCACAAAATTAGCTTTTAAAAATGTAGTAGCCAATTTTGAGAGAGGCATACTGTAACTAATTGCGGGAAAAAATTAGTGTTGGCGGGATAAAATTTTTGTGCCAATTTTGAAGTCTCTGTCTCTGTTACAGTGAGTGAAGTTTAGTTTAAGAGTAAAGTGCAAACGAGGCTTCATAAGAACACTAGCAGTAACAGTAGAAGACCGCCCATTCTCCACCTGGTCTGCTTTGCTGCTTTTTTTTCTCTTCTTGCTTTCACTATTCAATCCTCTTTCTGCTCAGGTTTTTCTTTCTTTCTTTTCCATTTTCATTTCACTTTCTGATGGCTTTAAACCCTAGGATTTCACTTTAGGCTTTCCCATATATTTGCAGGTGATCGCAACTCAGATTTTTGTCTAATTTTCAGTCCTTTGTTCAGCAATGCGTGGTTAGCATCTCAATTTATTGCTTGACAATCACTTACTATCATACTTCATGCATCACGTAGCCTTCGGTTTTTCTGAACCTCAAATGATCCGTTAATTTTCGCATTTGTTAAGTTTGAATATGTTTTTCAATATATGTAAATGTGTGCATTCAAAATTTAAATATTTGTACTAGTTGCTGAATTTGGAATTTCGATTTTAGTAGGCTTTAAATAAAAGCTGCTTGGATCTTCGCTGATTTTCATTGCAATAATTGGTTGATGAACATTTATTTTTTTTCTGGTGCAGATTTCAGAGAGATACTCTTTATCTTATTATTACAATTTTTTGCTTATCTTTACTTCTCTGAGTGAATGCTTCCTATTTGGTTCTTATATCTTATTTGCGATTTTTTCGCTTGTCATTTATTGTTTAAATTACCTTACAAATTTTTCCCTGCAGTGTTTCCGTTGCTGGAGAGGATATATAATTATAAAGTGTGCCTACGTCAATACACAGGCATATAGATGGAATAAGCCTGAATTTCATTCTTGGCTTTGTAGATTTTTCAGGTATCATCATGCCATCTGAAACAATCAACTTGCCGGGTTTCTTTCTGACGATGCATCTCTTCCTAGTGAGGTATTGGTCACCTGTGATTACTCGTTCATTGTTTGACGCATATTTATCTTATCCTTAATATCTTCCTCAATTCTATTGTATGGCTCAATTATGTGTTTCCAAATATTTTATGTAAAATTTTAGCGCCAAAAAAGAAATAATTTTGTTTATTAAATCCTTCTTTTTGCTTTTATTTTCTAATCGTGGCAGAGGCATGGATTTTGAAGTCGGACACCTTGTTTAGTTTTTATGGTGAGTGTTCTGTTCGATTAAGGACTTTGTGGAATTTGGTCTTATGGTTAGATATATATGCATCTCATTCTTTGGAATTTTATTTCTTAATGCTTTTGAATTGAAGTTGCATTCGACATTACAAAGTTAAAATAAAAAATAGAAGTGAATATAGACAAAATTATAGACCATCAAAAAACACACGACAAGAATATATATATAAAGAATTTGATTCAAGAAAACATAACCAAAATGCCAATAAAAGAAAAAAAAGGACCCACTTGTAAACTCCTGCATGGATCTTGATGACAACTCTAACAAGATTAATAAAAGGAAGAGAATCAATAGCATCTTGAATGGAAGTGAAGTCGCCATGAGCTGGATTTTTGGTCGACAGTGAGAGTGTAAGAAGGGAAAAGCTTGTTCTTTGCAGTCTTGAAAACTGTAGAAGTTATGAAGGTTTATTAGTTTATTACACTAAAACAGTTAGCTGTTTTAGTGTAAAACTCGAGTTCTCTATTTTTACACTAAAACAGCTAGCTGTTTTAGTGTAAACCTCGAGTTCTCTGTTTTTACACTAAAACAGCTAAGCTGTTTTAGTGTAAAACTTGAGTTCTCTGTTTTTACACTAAAACAGCTAGTTGTTTTAGTGTAGAATAATTAGTTAGCTCTTTTAAGTTTGTTTTGTACATAGTTTAGTTAACTACTTACTAGAATTAACTACTTACATAGTTTATAAATAAATTCTTGATTCATCAGCTATTATCACTCCAATAAATTTTATTTTTCCAAAAAATCCTGGTTTTAATTTTTTTATATTCATCTATTAGCATGCTCTGCAATATAATGTGCATTATTGGATGTATGATGACATTATTTTATCATTTCTATTTGCACTAGAAGAAAACAAATTTGATATTGAAAGGTCTGTATGTTTGGCATTTCAAGTTCCATAAATTTATCCCGATTTATCTTTATTAAACCAAAAAGTGTTCCCTATTGAATATTTTTGACCAAGGCATGAATATGCCTTCTGAAATATGGACTTTGTTATTAGAATTAAATCTTGTAAATAAAATTTCCCTGTTGAATGCTTTTTGACAAAGGCACGAATTTCTTTTATATTTAGAAAGGATATATCTCTATATGAAAAATCTCTCTCTCTCTTTCCATCAATTGAAGTTAGAATGTAAAATACATATTCTTCGATTATTACTGACTGACTTGCAGCATATTACACAGGTTTGTGTTGAGTTTGAACAAGAGATGGATCAGCGGGTCGGATAGATCCAACAGTAGATGGAGATGCAACAATAATTTTTCGAGTAGGAGTAAATGCATCTATTCACATTATAGTTATAAGTATATAGTAGGACATTTTGGATGACATTTGTTATTGCTATATATGCATGTATTATTTTAGATGTACAATTAACAATGATATCCATTTGTAAACAATTTTTTCATGAATATATATATATATATATATATATATATATCATATTAAATGGTGAGTAGTCTATAAATATAAATTTGTCCTTTGTAGTTTATTGTTTAAATTATTAAATCTTTATATTAATTTAATAAATTAAAAATTAATTTCAATTTAGCAAGTGATTAGCATGTCTGAACAGTAGTTATTTAGCATGAACAATACCATAGCAATTTAGCGACAATATACTGTTGTCGCAAAATTTAGCATGAACATTACCGTAGCAATTTGGTGACAAATATACTGTTGTCGCAAAATTTAGCATGAACATTGTCGTAGCAATTTAGCGACGAATATATTGTCGCAAAACTTAGCTAGAACATTGTCGTAGCAAAATAGCAACAAATATTTAGCAACAATTCTTAGTTGTCGCTAAAATTTGGCGACGATTTCTTGTTGTAGCTAAATTCTGCTACAACGACTTTTGTTTCAAAATGAAGGTCGTCGCTAAACTGATTTAACGACGACTTTTTTCGTCGCTATTTTGCATTTTTTTAGTAGTGGATCTAGTCACCATAACATCTTCAACTCAAACCTACTCATGCAATACATACGACTAATCATTTACAAAGATAATAATAATTTAATTCATATAACCCTTAGATGTCACATTAGCTTCAATTAAGGCATTTCTTGGTGGGAGTGAGCATGTTTTGTCACGAGCGCGACATGGGTCGTGATGGCGACAGAAGGCTTATCTCCCTACTCACGAAATCCTACTGACTGCTTTTAGTATCTAATTTGCACGTTAATTTGTCATAATAAATGACATTTTTAGGAAAAGTGTTATTCTACAAAGTTATTCCTCTATGTCTCTAGTTTCTAAAACCTTAAAAATTACTCACTTCTGATGTCTAAATCTCAAGATATTACTAAAATAGTACGAAGTTCTCTAGATGATAGGGCAGCAGACATCACGCCAATTCAAGCTAAATTTTGAGGACTTTAGGGATAAATTAAAGTTTTCATGTCTTCTACAAAGTTGTAGATATATGTCTTATGTTTCATTTCCAACTAGATTCACTTCATTTGGGCATATACAGAAATAATTATGCTCTTTACACTAAAATTGGTTCAAGTGAACCTTAAGCAGATTTTCACTATGCCATTTTTTAAGGCATAAATCACTATTTTCATACATTTATTCAACATATACCAACTCTTACATCAAATAACATTCTATTACAATGAATTTATAGCCCTAGAACAACTTAAATGCATGCAAGTGAAGTAGAAACTCTCATACCTTCAAAATTAATCCAAGTTTACTCTTCTATAATCCCTCATTCTCTATTCCTTTGCTCTTGCCAGTTTCACCAATTAAATTACATCATGAATACACATCAATATCAAATTCCATCTATAATTCCAGCTTCTTATGTTCTAAAGCAAAAGAATGAGCAACTTTGAGTAAAAATCCCATAGAACTCACCTTAAATTAGCCAATTCACATAAGCCCCTTATTAAGAAAAACCATGAACACAAGAGTAGCATGGAGAGGAAGAAGAATTTTTGGAATTCCCTTTGGCCATTAGGTGGCACCACAAGGCAAATTTTTTCTTTTTTTTTCTTTTCCTCTCTTTCTCTTGCTTTATCTTTACCCTTTTTAGAAGGAAACGCATGCTTGCCTCTAATTGGGTCACTTGTTTGGCCATTAAAAACTTGCACTTTACTCCCTCTAATAAATCTTAATTACCACTCACACACTATACTAACTCATTATAATACATTATCCCCACTTTAATAGTAATAATGCACATTTACCCCTAAAATGATAATTTACGAAATTGCCCTTCACTTTTACATTAATACCGATTACGTTCCTATTACATGATTAATAATTTTTTTTACATTGAATCCTTTTCAATCTCTCTCTTCACTATACACTAATCCTATTAGGTTATGTTTTGGGGCCTCACAATACATGTGTGAAATATGTCCTTAACATAATGCTTCAAACGCCACATCAACATAATTAAATGTCACGCGATGTAATTTCTCTAAAATGGTTTTACTTATAAAATTGACAAGTGTTGGTAATTAATATGTAATTGTTAATACAACCCCCTTTGGTTCAATTCATCATGCTATGACCTCTTCCCTTCTGAATACAACCCCTTTTGGTTTAATCGTCTAGGAATGCATTGATGCTAGTCTTTCTTTTAATAGTTGTTTATTTACTTTTGTAAAAAGATCTTGTAATCATCTTCTTCATATTTTAGCTAAAACTCTATTGTTTTTTATGAAGTAAGATTTTCTTTCTTTTCCCCTTATATTCAACAATTGCTTTAATAAAATGGTCCATTTTTATTCAAAAAAAATGTTGTTGCTAAAGCTTAAGTGTTAAAAATGAATTATGAAGTTAAATTTAGGTATTTTTAGTCTTATATATATATATGCTATTTTTAGCCTAGCAAAAGCCTTATCAAACTTTTATGCCACTTTTTATCATCTTGTAGGTGGAATTTCACCTAGTTTCTACATCAAGACATAAGAGACCTTTGTTTTCTATCTTAACTTTTTATGCACACACCTTAAAAGTATGAGATCTAAAAGGAAAAGACCTCACACACCTTATTACATTTCTAATTTTGACAATTGATTGACTAAGTTCATCTAAACCATCATTCACTACAAGGTTCATTATATGAGGAAAACATCTCACACGTAAGAACTCATATTCAAAGATAATGCCTTTCTCTTCTTTAGTCTCTCTCTTCAAATATCTACTATCACTATGATTGGAACTTGCATTATCAATTGTTAATGTGAAAATCCCATATATTCCTTAATCTAGCAAGCAAGTTTCAACCATCTTTTCAATTGTCATGCCTTTATGGTTTTACACTTAACAAAAGTGTAAAATCCTTTTATGCAAGTTCCATTCCTTATTTATCCAATGGGCTATTAAACACATATAATTTTGATTTTGAATAGATGTCCAACAATTCATTTTAAGACATAGATGTCGAGATTTTAAAACACTTTTTAACTTTTATTTCTCCTCCTTATAAACTTTCAAGCAATCTCTTGCTATAGTAATACGAGTTGAAACCACAAACCTAGGTTTTAAAGCATAGGAGTAACTCCTAAACCCTTTCTTCTCAACAAATTTAAAAGAAACTTCATTTAATAAGACACCGAGCAAGCTCCTTTCTAAGTTCCTCCATATAAAAAACCTCTACTCTAAGGCTTTCACTTCTACACCTACAACTAGAACTAGAACCATTTTGTGGTTCCTTAACTACTCTATAAGGATACTCTTTACTTTGGTTGTTTAAATGAGCCCATAGAGTCCTAGTTTAATGGATTTTAGATTCAGAAGCATACAATTTTTCAAATGTACATAAACTACCCTAGTTTTATCTCTACACTCTATCAACCTAAAATAACCCAATATAGCATAAGTTTTTAAGAACCCAACCTATTTCTTTTTTTCTTAAGATTGGGTGAGGAGGATAAGAAGTGCTTTTACTCTTAGAATCCTCACTTTCAACCTCTATTTATGAGGTTGGCTTACTTTATTCATGATAAATCTATAATATAAAAATATTAAAATGATGAATCTATAATAAATATGAATTTTTATATATCATGTGTGTACCAATTCATATATGCAATTCAAAACATGTCCCGTGACATAATTAAGATGGATTTCTAATAAGCAAATTTACCATAAGATCATCCATGAGATCTTTAAAATAAAACAACAGAGGAAAAAGATCACTTCAAAATAGGTTGCTTTATTATAGTTTGAAAAGTAGTGCCATAATGCCATAATAGGTAGCAATACAAGTAAAAGTGAGCTAAAATGCAAAATCACATAATGCATTAGCCTAAGAAGCCAAAAACTAAACTGGTATTTTCAAGTGAACCAATTGCAAATCCATATGTCAAATCAAATACTAAGTTAAGAGCATACCTAATTGTTATAGCCAAAATTATAAAATTCCAGAGACAAACCTAAGCAAAAGAAAGGCAGTTATTAAATACTAAAACCAATCTCAATAAATGAGAATTCAATGAAGAATCTATTAAATTAGAAATTAGTAACATCAATTACATCTTATTCAAGCCAAACCCAAAAATACATAAAAATTTCATATTTAATCCCTACCCGACACATAATTACCTAAACATTTTGTAAATTAATTAATATATTATTATTTTAAAAGGCTTCAAAAAAATGAAAAAAGATTAATTTAAACTTTATATTATTTAAAATATACTCACATTTTCAAAAATACAAAAAATGAAATATTTTTATATTTTTAATTTAAATATTTAAATAAATTATTTGTAAATCAAACTTTAAAATAAAAAGCTTATAATAATTTTTAAATTTTCCAACGGCTAATGTTTGTCGTAAAATAAAGTGAGGCTAATACATAAAAAAAAATAAAGTGAGGCTAAAACATAAAAGGTTACATTACATTAAACCAAATATATAAAAAGTTGATAGAGCATAACCCATGAAATGATAACTTTGTTGGGTCGGGTTAATGGGGGCTATAAGAAATGAATTTTGTTTTAAATGTGTATTGGTTGATAGGTTTCCTTTTCTAATTGAAATTGTGTTAGATTAGAGTTTTAGGTATCTATTGATAAGAATATCGTGGCTTTGTTTGAGAAATGGGAGAAGAGAGATTAGGTTGATTGAGAGAATGAAGAAAATAGGAAAATGGTTGGTTTGGTAAATAACTCGACTGTTTCTTGTGTTAATATTGGAAATACAACCCAACCTGGCCTAAAATCCATCTAAATCATATTTTTTTAGTTTGGTTGGTTTTACTAGATCGAGTTGGTCGGGGCATCTAAAAAAATAAACAGTCTTAATTAAAACCACAGAGCTTTACATATAATACAATATACAAATTATCATATTTTGAAGAATCCAATACAACTAGTAAAACAATAAAGCTATTATCTTTCCTCTTGACAAGATAGGTAATGGCAACATCTAAAGAGCTCAATAGAAAGCACTATATTAAATTGCTTGTATAGTATCTTAAAGCAAACTATGGTCCTCTTGTTCGAAGCCAGCTAACAGGGAGCTAGGTTGATACTTAACTAAAACTGATCAATCATAAGGATTTAATGGATATCTAAGGCTATAATACATTTGGAAGCCTATAAAAACACTTGAAGTTAAATAGTCCCTCATACCAACCTATAGAGATCGGGCAAGGGAACACTATTACATCCTTAGGCATATTATACTTAATTAGATCTAAAGTTGGAAACCTCAGTGGTAAGTAGTTTGAAAGGTTTGGCAACTTGCTATACTCTTTTAAAAAATCTAAATTTATCTATTCAAAAACTATTGATCCCCTAGGACTTATCCCTAGTGTAGTCATTCTTAAGGGTAGGATTAGGGCAAAAAAAAGGGTTTTAAAAACCACTAATAGAAGAAGAAGAAGAAGAAGAAGAAGAAGAAGAAGGCCAAATAACCCAAACTAAAAGAAGTTAAAGCATAAAAATTTGAATTTGAATTGATCCTATATGAACTTGAGACCATATCCAGAAAAAAAAGTAAGAAGAAGAGAAGAAACTTACTTGAATCCTTAAAAATCACAAGCGGTGAATAATAAGGATTATGTAAGTTAGCGATCGGTTCGGGGCATAGATGGCAATTATGCAAAATTTCGAACTAATTCAATAAATTGTCTATTTTGGGAGATGTAGATATAATTACATGGAATATGAGGAAAAATATATTAGTAAAGTTAATTTTACATGTAAAAGGTGATTAAAAATAACTTAGGGGATGAAATAGAAACTTACCAAGGATAAAAAATTCTTAAACTATGGAAATTTGGCATTTGGCCATCTAAAATCTTCACGTAAAAGTGAGAAAAACTCTTTCAGAAAGGAAGCGAATGAGGCTGACCATTCTTGGCCAATTTTCTAGATTTTTACTACTCCATTCTCTCTCCAATTTCATTAAAAATCTGCATCCTATGAGGAAGAGCAAGGTGAATAAAATTAACTAGGCTCAAGTAAGCAAAATAAGATAACTTATATATGGACACTCGGTTCTGAGGCAGCCTAGATCAGAGTTACCTGGTGAGGAAGCATTATTCGTATTATAGATAGAGAATGAAAACTTTGAGTTTTATCCTTGATTTCAACAAAGTTTCTAAGGTTTTTATTGAGCTTTGTCTTTTTGTATTTTTTTTAGGGCTAAAATGAGCTTTTAATGGCAAAATTGCCCTTTTTTCATTGACAAATGCCCTGTCCATTTGCCACTGCCCGTCCTTCGTAACAGACTCCCGTCCATCGAGTGATATCCATATTTACTTCTCACGTTTTTTAGGCGAGAAAGGGGGAGTTTTTTGGATTATTTTTATCTTAAATCTAATGTGATATTTGGGGATTAGATTAAGAATTTAAGCCTTAAAAATAGGAGTTTTGAGGGTTTTTAAAATCCTAAAAAGGAGAGTTTTAAAGGGACTCAAAGACTCCCTCAAATAAATAGGAAAAAATCCTAGGGTTTTAGGAGGCTCTTCTTTTTCTTCTACTTTTTTATAGCTAAGAGTTCTAATTTTTTGGAAAAATTTAAGGGAGGCAGCCATCCTTTTAGAGAATAAAAAAATCTAATTTTTATATCTTCAAAACAAGGCAAAAATCATTACATCCATTTAAGGAAAAATCATTTTATTACATAAGTTAAAATAATTTTTTCATTTTTTTTATCAATCTTGGAAATCAACTGGATAGGAACTTGGAATGCAATTCTGTAGCCTTTTAATGGAGCTATTGAGGGTAATATTCTGGGCCTTTATTCTACTTTTGGCTTAATAATAAATTAATTTCCATGTAAATGTATTAATTCCTTATGTAAAAGTATTGTCTATTTATCTTTTTATGCCATGCTTATTTTAATTAGATGTTATTTCAATATTATGCCATGATAATTTTTTGTATTTGATAATATGTTAGAATGACATGATTTAGTTTTAATATCTTCATTAATGCATATTTACTTTCTTGAATAAATTCATATTTTTATATGATGCTTATTATTTTGATTTGATTTAAATGTTTCTGATGTTTTAGTTTAATCTCTAGCATGTTCTTGGGATAGAAAAATGCATGTTTAGGGTTAGAATTTGATTTACTTGGATTTTTACCTATTTTTGCAAATTTTCTATTTGTAGTTCGTTTGATAAATAGGAAGAAACTCTCACAAACACCCATTTGTCACACCGATAGATAGGACATTGTGGAAACTTCTTTTTGTCCTGGCCCACCATTCTTGGTCATCTGTTGTTGTATGTGGCCTTGTTCCTTTTTTACTGTCATTTTTGCATGTCTTATTGCATTAATCTCATTTGCATGATTAATTATATTTTTAGGGGCTATTTTAATTCTAGTTGCATGTTTTCCATTCCTTTTTTAATTATTTTTAGGCCATAATGTATTTTTAATATTTATAAATTTATCTATTTTTTTTATATTTGTTATAATTCTAAGCATTTATTTTTCTTGTGTCTTTTTTATTCATTTTATTGCATTGGGACTCTTGGAGTTTGGGGTTTCATACTTTAGAGAATTCCCATGGCATATATTAATTCCCTTTTTCTCATTTTATTTTATTTACCATTTTTACTTATTTCTTTATTATTTGATTATTTTGGATGTATTATTATTTTTGGAATGTAATAGGTAGTAAAAAAATGATTTTCGCACGTTGAATCAAAATTCATTTAAAATCATTTTTATTAATCAAATTGGGATTTTCTTAACAAAGTGGACCAATGTGTAAGTTTTCATCCTAAAACCACACAATAAAAGAGAGTCTTATTTTTCATTTAAATTGGTATCACTCATCCCGTGTTTTCTAAAAACTAACAAGGACTTTCCATTATTCTTTAATAAATATGCATGAGAACACTAATGTTCCCAATCTAAATCAATACTTCATTTTATGCATGACATTTATTTATCTTTATTTTGTACATTATTATTTTCTTTGGGGTGATTTTCTTATGTAATAATTAAGTAGTTTTACTTTATTTCTTTCTACCACTTTATTTATTTGATTGGGATTTTTACTTAATTTTTATCGCAAATGTATTGTGTGAGAGAGGATAGTGGATTAATACTTAAAACCCAATTATAAAACAACACATAACCAAGATGCCTACTAAGATTGTGTCCCAAACACCAATCTCTGTTTAAGCATCTAAAGGTTGAGAATCATTTTCTCACGTTCTATTGGGTGGCGACTCCATGACACCTACTTCTTTTGAGCCAATTAGTAGATGCCTTCATGGGTTGATTACCAATAATAATTTGGGTTTGATCCCTTTTTATTATGAAGTAGCCAATTTATGATTAAAAGTGAGTCTTGTCCTGCCTCAAATCCTAAAAACGGGCCTCCGAGAACAAATTAAAAAACAAGCGTGGCTTCAGCGTGCCTCACATTATATATATAAGAACTTGCTCTCTTTTCCTCTCTTTTCTATTTTAAACAAGATTGGTGGAGGTTGCAGATGGATAATTTAACTAAATCAATATAAGGATATAGTTATAGTTGTAGAAGGCATCAAGGGTGAGAAAAAAAGGAAGAGAAGTGATTGGTGGGTCAAAAGAGGCAACAATAAGGTATAAAAGTTATTAAATTTCTTTATACATTTTTATTAGATATAATTGCTGGAAAATGATGTCTTGATTGTATGAATGATATGAAGATGTAATTTAGATGTCTACATATGCAATAAAGAGGAGTTAATGGAGAAAAACACTAGTTTGACAAATCTTGGTGCAGGATCTATAAGACCTACAGAGAATATTTTGGGTATATCTTGAGTTTTAGGTCTCCAAATTGAATAAAACAATTGGGAAATTAAACTAGAAAGACACACCTATAATTCATATGAAGAGACCAAAACCTAATTTTTACTCTAAGTACCTCGAATCTTGGCATGAATTAAGACTAGGTCTGTTGCCCTATCTTTTGGAGCAGCTCCTGGTATTTTAAGGATAACTCTTGATAGAAAGGTCAAAATTATTTAATTTTTATTGTTATAAAAACTAGAGACATAGGAGAATAATTTTTTACAAGAAAGTTAACCATGGTTTATATGCCAAAATTACTCCACAAATTGAACTTGGAAACCTGTCTGCTGAAATTTTGGATTTAAACATCAACCCGACTGGATAGGGACCAATTCAATTGGGTTACATGCTCTCAGCTAGTCTAAAATTCACCAACTCTATTGGATTGAGTTCCAATATAGCCGGGTACCCTACATTCTATCCCCAAAGTTTTCAAACATCACCCGAAAGCTACTGAACATCTTTCGAACCTTTTCGGATGTTAATAAAACTTTGTGAGCACATCTAAAAGAGTATAAGGAGACTCATTATGTGTGAAATTTGTATATATCACCATGGATTCATTTATAAATTATTTTGAAATATAATTTTATGGTATATTAGAATGATGTTATACACGATATATGTTTCATAGATGTTTACTAATGATAATGCTAGCCAAATTGAGTGAGTTTACATTAGGCTATCTAGTGTGTTTCTGAAATTCATCCCCATGCATACTTGAATAGGTATATATATATATATATATATAATGATTTGGTGCATTAAGTACGTATGGAATTATATTTAAATAAAGGTACAATATTTTGAAATGACTGATGCATCTGACTAACACAAGTTATGCTTTTTGAAATATAATATCTGCCTATATGATTTTGGCCTGCTAAAGTCTAAGTTGTGGGTATAAGGATGTGACCGGTGTCTAGCAAGTGTACTAGATCGGCTAGTAATATAGGAAAATAAGATTATGATCCAAAATATCGAATCTAAGGGAAACTTGTGCTTGTATGTGCTATTGTAATTTTAAAGCCAATTTTCGTGTGCAAAAGAGAGAAGAGAAATCCCAAATTTATGATGAGTGAATAATTAAAACTAAAAATAACTAAATTAAAACAATTGAAAAAAAAACTAAAGTAAAGGAAAAATCTTTTGAAGCAAGTAAATTTAATGAGTTAAAAATCAATATTAAAGACAACGTTCACGAAAGGACTATCCATCTTAACAAGTATTGCTATGACTTAAATAAAAGAAAGCATACAAGTGATTATGGATAATTCAGGTTAATAAAACCAGATAACTTTATTCAAGATTATCATTCCAAGCATCAAATTTTCTTATTCAGATAAACTTAACACTTAGCATAAAGAAATGAATTAAGTCTCCTAGATGTCTATTAAAGCCTTTCTCAAGAGATTTAACTTTCACCTATTCTTGGTTACCCTTTTCTTAATCTTAACTTACTCAAATCAACACATAATCATAGCTTATTCAGATTATAATCATGCATTAATCTAACTAAATTAACCTAAGAGCATGCAAGTCATTATTCAACTTAAACCAATTAATTAACCAATGCTTAATCAAGTTAATAATCAACTTAAAATTGAGAAAAGACAAGATTATGTTTAAGAACCAAGAAATAATCAACTTGTATTTAAATTGAAGAATAACTTAAGTCATAACAATACAAGTTTAAAGATTCAAGTATCCTTTAGCAAAAGTCAAAGAAAACTACTCACAAACCATTCTTAAAATTAAAAACAAGGTTTTGAAGAAAACAGTAAACAAAGAACGTAAAAACAACTAAGAAAACAAAGCTTAATTCTAAAGATTGATGATCATTCTTCTGTGTTTTGGACTGCTATTTATAGGAAAAATTGTAGTAGACTCCTTGTTAAACTCTAGTCACAAAATAGGAATCAAATTATGCTAAAACAGGAAGCTCAAAAATCCTTCGCGATATGGGAAAACTAGATCACGTGGCCACGCCCCTCAATATCCTTCTCTACACGTGACCACGGCTCCATTTATTCTTCCTCCACATGTGGCCATGTGTGGTCCTTCACTGGAATCCACGTGGTCACGTGGTCTTCGTTTGTTTCTTCAATTCTTATCATGTGGCCACGGTTCCTCACAAAGACTTCTTCAAGTGGCCACGGTTCCTCACAAAGACTTCTTCACGTGGCCACGTGTCTTATGCTTCAATGTTTTCACATGGTCAAGTCTCAAGGCTCTGGACTGAAAGCTCATTTTCTCGCCTAAATTCTTCATATTTGCACTTATGGCCCTCAACTTTACACCTTTTACACTTTAAGCCCTTTTATATCAATTTAACCCTAAAAATCACACAAAACACAGAATTAACCTCAAAAACATAAATATTAACAAACTAACTCTAATTTAACCTAAATAAAACCAAAATAACTAAATAACACAACTAAAAACATATCAAAAACTATATATAATTCACACTTATCAAATGCCCTACACTTAAACTTTTCTTGTCCTCAAGCAATTTAGAAAAAACCCTCCTTCAAAACCATCAAACTTGTATAAAGATATGCAATTTCAAAACCAAACTTAGCATTTTAACACAAGCACTTAATATAAACTCCAAATAGATTGACTTCAACAAGAGAATATAAGCTAGTTTCCTTGAGTGTGTGTAAGACCAAATCATTTTAAGTAATTCTGAAAATTAAAACATCAACACAACTAGGTAATAAAGTATAGAATATATGAATGCATAAGCATACAATCGATTTCATGCTTGAAACTCTAGAAACACAATAGGCCTCTCCTTTAGCACCGGAACCCGTAGGTCATCTCCGCTAAACAACTCAAAACAAACTTAAAATTACATAGGTCTTTCAAAGGTTGTAATGGGGCTAAGGGTATGTTTATCAAAGAATGGATAAAGGATAATCAAAATGAATATAGCCACTCTAAGACATAATAGATTACAAAAACCCCCATTAACTTAAACAACACAAATTTTGCTCATCCTTGCCTTGATTCCAAACTTTCTTTTAAAAGATAATATATCCTTTCACCAAAAAGTCATTATTTTTCTATTTTTCCCTTGTACTACCCCACACTTATATTTTTTCATACTTGCTAGTTCTTTTCTTCTTTTTTTTTCAGACTTCAAACGTTCATTTTTTTCATTCATTTTTTTTATGAACTAGCATTCACAAGCTAACCTCAAGGTAATACAAGGTATATTTTCAATTAACTTCATCAATAACTTTGCTAAGACTTTCTTACTACACCCTATAAAACTTTACTCTTTTTATGCATTCATTTAATCCTAAAGTAGCCAATTCCATAGGGTGAGATAAAAGCTTTTTAGATTATATGGTTAAAATATTAGGTGTACAAGAAAATATTAATGGTACGCATTAAGCATACATTATAGGCTCAAAATGGCTTAACAAAGGATAATTTCACCAAGGTAGGACACAAGTTTTTGAGAAAGTTTATCAAGAAAATTATTGCCTAGATCATTTTTTAAGTTGCTTGAGTTGTTCATATGCTTTGAAGGGTGATGAGGAAGGTTCTAGTGTTCTAAATTTTCTTACTTCACTACTTTATTGCATTGATTTTTCTCTAATTTTTTAAAAAACTGGTCTAAGTGCTTTTAAAAATTTGGAAACTAACAAACATTTATCAAGTTGAAGACTAACCTATCCAAAGGCATATTAAACAACATAAATGTTCTCTTGCTAAGCAAAGGTCCAAAACATGCATATTCCATATCCAAGCTCAAAGTGTTTCAAGTTTTGAAGTTAACTAGGGCAAACTAAGTTTTCATGCAAACTAAATGAAAAGGTGAACTATATAAGTCTTTAATACATTTTACAAACTTAAGAAAAGAAAAGAAAACAAAACAAAACACAAAACACAAAATGACAAAGTTTGATTCATGAAAAAGAAAAGAAAAGTTGAAAACAAACTCCCTGAAAGGAGGCTACCCCCTCCTCAAAAGTTTGCTGTCCACAGCAAATGATGATCTATTCCGGTGGAGGTGGTGGTGGAGGAAAACGCTGCCAAAAGTGATGGATAAAATGCTCAACTCTCCTATTTCCTTCCATGACCGTATCACGAAGCATGTCCAATCTTCCTTGCATTTGATCAAGTCGAATTTGTTGAGCATCCATGCGGCCACTTAATTGATTAAATGGTGCTTCCCATTCTGGTGTTGTAGGCTCATTGATGGGGGAAGGCATAACTGTGGCAACATACTCCTCATTTGGTTCCTCTTGTTGCTCCTCTAACCAAATATTGTTTTCTCTTAAATACTCCTCTCGAGTTGCCCAATGACCACAAGGTTTAGGGATCAGAATTTTCATCCTTTTCAGCATTTTATTATCAATACAAAGCAAATCTCCTTTAAGTGGTTCTCCATAAACCGGATGCTCAACTGCAGAAGCTAAAACTGTAGCTATCCATCCTATAGAAATTTATTAATGTGTCTTGGCATTTTCTGCAAGTCCTTAATTTGAGTAGCTATAATGCCTGCTCCGTTTAATGCTATTCTATCCAACATGCATCGGAGAACCATTACTTGAGATACACTAATAGTGCTTGCATTCTTCAAATTGTTGTACATACTCTTTGCAAGAAAACGATGAATGATTCTTAATGCATGAGTCCTTAAAGCATGGACCTTGCATTGTCCCCCTACCCATGGCTCATCTAATTCTAGATCCTTGATTCGTTCCCAATTCTCTACAAGCGAAGCATCTTCCTGTTCAGTAGGGGCATTTGGCACAAATCCAAGAATTTCAGAGAATTGACTAAAAGTTAAGGAATATCCTTTCTTACCAAACTTAAAACCAATTGTGCCGTCCTCCGCATCTCTCTTAAAGTAGCATTCAAAAAAATACAAGAAATCCCGTGCCATATCTGGATATACTTTTGGTTTCTTTTCAATGAACTTCCCCCAGCCAATATTTTGGATCAATGGTTCTATCTCATGATCCCACAGATTTCCAGCCGAGATATTGAGGAACAAGTGGCTTAAATAGGCGGGCTGGACATAGGTACATTTGCTGAAGTAGTCAAATTTATTGATCTTTGCCCTGTCCACATAAGACGGAATTCGCACACCGGATGAACTTGCTACATCAGGGTATTTATTCCTTCGAGGTGCCACTACAAATAAAGAAAAACACATTGTAAGTATCAACTTATAACCCAAAATAGACTAAGGTGTAAGTACAGGAAGCATGCATTGAATGAATTGAAACACTCTTGGGTGTAATGAGAAATGTGAATAGCATATGTGAAGATCAAAATGATAGTCATAAAAGACATTCAAAAGTTAAGCACAAAGATTATGTTAAACATAATGCCTATCATGCATGAATAACCCTATGAACCAATCTTTGAAGAGGTAAATTAAGTCATAATGCATCCTTGCAAATCACAAACATGCTATCCAAGAGTGAAAGTTAAATGTTTTTAAAGAAAAACTCATTGAGGCATTTTATCAAGCATGTTATGGGCACAAATTTGAGTATTAATTTAAAGAGCATAACAAAGGTTGTTCACTACCCAATTGCATACCAAGCATCTATAACATGCATATAATGCTCATAATCATCCAAAGAAATAAAATGAATTAACATGAAAACAAAATGTGAAGTGCAAAGTAACCTAAAAATTAAACATTCATGAACAAAAATTGCACAAAACACAACAATGGATGATAAGCAAATAATAATTAAGAGTAATGAGAGTAAATACTTACTTGGAAGTGAGAATCAGACCAAAATTGCACCACAAAGTTGAGGTGGTGTGTGTGAGTTGTGAAAAACCTAAAATAATGAAGAAAATGTGGAGAAGGAAGAGATGATGGGTAGGAGAGAGAAAAAAATAAAGAGAAAGCAAATGGAGATGGTGATGATCGGTGATGAGTGAAAATTCTGTGGTCATGGGTTGATCTTTGTGTTGGTGAGGCGTGGGCATGGGAGAGAGCCACTTAAAATGAAGAAGAAGCAAATACAATGTCGTGAAAATATGTATATAGGCAGGAGTAAGAGGCGTGGCCACGTGAGGTTCATGGGAAGAACCACACGTGGTCACGTGTGCCTTTGTTCTTTGGGCATGCGTGGCCAAGTGATGGTTCTCCTTTGAACTTCATGTGGTCACGTGAATTAAAAGTGGGGAGCCGAACATCAACCCGTGGCCACGTGAGGTTCTTCTTGTAAAATCCACGTGGTCACGCAATGTTTAGAAGGGAGGACAGTAACTTCAACCATGGCCACGTGGTTTTTTTCCTTTGTAAAACACGTGGTCACATGTAATATAGGGAATTTGGCAGTGTATTAACCCGTGGCCACGTGATGTTTCTCTTGAGAAATACACGTGGTCACGTGTGTCAAATAAGTTTCGCACCTCATCACCCCGTGGCCACGTGATGGTATAAAAAGAACCACACGTGGTCACGTGTACATGCATTTTCCTACCTTAATTGCTTTGTTTTTGAAACACATACACACAAAACTCTTCCTTTAATGTAATTTTTTTCTATTTTAAGCTTTGAAAACATGAAATTTTTTCCATTAAAAACATGTCCTTTTTTTTTAAAAAAACCTTGATTTACTCACTTCTTTTCATGAACCAAAACATACAAATGCACAAAAATGCAAAAACACAAAAACTCAACTGTCAAAAAGAAAAGAGAGAGATTAGAAGTTATGAGTTTTTAAAGTCTCCAGCTAGACTTTCCAAACCAGTTTTCAAGTATCTTGAAGAACTAAGGTCGCTTTAGCAACCTCTTGTTGTCCGATTTGGTATGGTTTAAGTCGATGACCATTGACCGTAAATTCACGTCCATCTTTTAAGCTTTTGATCGTCACTATACCACAATTACTGCTTGACATCACTTGATATGGTCCAAGCCACTTCGATTTCAGCTTTCTTGGAAACAAACGAAGATGACTATTATAAAGAAGCACTAACATTCCTGGAACAAAATCTTTTACCCTTAGATGCTTGTCATGCCATCGTTTGGTCTTTTCTTTATAAAGTGCAGCATTGTTATATGACCATTGTCGAATTTCCTCGAGTTCATTGAGCTGCAATTTCCTCCTTTCTCCTGCATTTCTCAAATCAAAGTTAAGAAATTTGGTAGCCCAATATGCTTTATGTTCTAATTCGACTGGAAGGTGACATGCTTTTCCAAAAATAATTCTAAAGGGAGACATACCTATAGGAGATTTGAATGCAGTTCGATAAGCCCACAAAGCCTTATCTAACTTAAGAGACCAATCTTTTCTAGAGTTATTTACTGTTTTTTCTAAGATTAATTTCAACTCCCTATTAGATACTTCCACTTGTCTATTGGCTTGAGGATGGTATGGGGTTGTGATTTTGTGCTTAACACCAAATTTCTTAAGTAAGGTTTTAAATTGATGGTTGACAAAATGTTTGCCTCTATCACTTATAATAGCTCTAGGTGCTCCAAATCTAGTGAAAATATTTTTTCTAATGAATTCCAGCACAATTTTTGCATCACATGTCCTAGTAGCTATTGCTTCTACCCATTTACTCACATAATCCACAGCTACCAAAATATACTCAAACCCACATGAATTTGGAAAAGGTCCCATAAAATCAATGCCCCAAACATTAAAGATTTCCACTTCTAGCATATTGTTCATAGGCATCTCATCTCTTTTGGATATATTCCCTACTTGTTGGCATCTATCACAAGTAGCTGTAAAAGTTCTTACATCCTCAAATAAAGTAGGCCAGAAAAAACCTGATTGGAGTATCTTTTGAACTGTCCTATTTTGTCTGTGATGACCTCCAACTTCACCTCCATGAAATTGGTTTATGATAGCTTCTTGCTCCGATTCCGGTACACATCTTCTTAGTATTTGATCCGGGCATATCTTGATAAGGTATGGATCGTCCCAAAGGTAATGCTTGGCATTCGCTATGAGCTTTTTCTTTTGTTGCCAAGTGAATTCCTTAGGAAGATAGCCATCTGCAAGAAAATTAGCTATATTAGCATAACATGGAACTGAATTCTCATAAGTATAACAAGCATAAATATGTTCATCCGAAAATAAGTCAGAAATTTCTCCCTTTTCGATACTAGCATGATCCAATCTAGATAGATGGTCAGCTACAAAATTTTCTACGCCTTTCTTATCTTTGATTTCAACGTCAAATTCTTGAAGTAGTAACACCCATCGGATAAGTCTTGGTTTAGAATCCTTCTTTACAAAAAGATGTCTCAATGCGACATGGTCCGACCACATTGTAACTTTGGATCCTAAGAGGTAAGACCGAAATTTCTCAAATGAAAAGACTATTGCCAAGAGTTCATTCTCTGTGGTGGTGTAATTTACTAGGGCTCCGGTGGAGTGTATGGCTTGCATAATAGATGGTGTAGAAAATATTCTCCTTCCATTGTCCTAAGATTGCTCCAACTGCATAATCACTTGCATCACATATAATTTCAAATGGTAAGCTCCAATCGGGTGATGCAATGACCGGTGCACTAACTAATTTTTGCTTTAATAGGTTAAAATCATGCAAACACTCAACATTAAAATTAAATGCAGCATCTTTAAGCAATAAATTAGAAAGTGGTTTGGCAATTTTAGAAAAATCCTTAATAAATCGGCGATAAAACCTGACATGACCAAGGAAACTCCTAATGCCCTTTACACTAGTTGGTGGAGGTAATTTCTTTATCACATCAACTTTAGCTTTGTCAACCTCAATGCCTTTTTCATAAATTTTATGCCCTAAAACAATGCCTTCTCTAACCATGAAATGGCATTTTTCCCAATTTAGCATAAGATTTGTTTCTTGACACCTTTTCAAAACCAATGCTAGATTATGCAAACAAGATTCAAAATCATGACCATAAATAGTGAAATCATCCATGAAAACTTCCATAATTTTTTCAATAAAGTCATGAAATATGGCCATCATGCATCGTTGAAATGTGGCAGGTGCATTACAAAGACCAAAAGGCATTCTCCTATATGCAAATGTTCCATATGGACATGTAAATGTGGTCTTTTCTTGGTCTTCCAGGGCTATAGGTATTTGCATATACCCCGAATATCCATCTAAGAAACAATAAAATTTATTTCCTGCTAATCTTTCCAACATTTGGTCAATAAAGGGCAATGGACAATGGTCTTTTCTAGTGGCATTGTTTAATCTTCTATAGTCAATACATACCCTCCATCCCATTACCGTGCGTGTAGGAATTAATTCATTATTTTCATTTATCACTACAGTCATTCCCCCCTTTTTAGGCACACATTGAACAGGACTTACCCAATTACTATCAGAGATAGGATAGATAATACCTGCATCAAGTAGTTTCAATACCTCCTTTTTCACTACCTCTTGCATAGTTGGGTTGAGCCTTCGTTGAGGTTGCACCACCGGTTTAAATTTGTCCTCCATGGGTATGCGATGTGTATAATAGCTTGGGCTAATCCCTTTTAAGTCGGATGTTGCCCAACCAATTACTCCTTTATGCTTTTTGAGGACTCCAATGAGCATTTCTTCTTCCAAATCTGTCAACAAAGATGAAATAATTATCGGATCAGCATTATCACTTAAAAATGCATATTTCAAATGAGATGGAAGTGTTTTAAGTTCATAATCTCCCTTAGGAGGGGATGGTTCATCCTCCATTTCATTATCTTTACTATGTTCTTGTTCCAGAATTTGTATCAACTTTTTCTCATTTGTATCCAACTCTTCCATTTTCTTTGGATGCATCAAGCAACTTTGAAGCTCATCTTTGAGAATGATTTCCTCTTGCTTTGTGTTGGCACATTCTTGAACCTCATCAACAAAGTAAATGGATTCTTCAAAATCATACGAGGGGTGTTTTAGAATTTTATTAACATTAAAAACCATTTCCTCCTCGTTAAATCTTAGAGTAACTGTTTGTCCATGAACATCGATTAATGCTCTTGCTGTGTTCAAGAATGGCCTCCCCACAATTAATGGCACTTTTCTATCTTCTTCCATGTCCATCACCACGAAATCAACCGAAAATGTGAAATTTCCTACTTTTACCAATAAGTCCTCGATGATTCCTTTTGGCCTCTTCACTGATCTATCCACCAATTGAAGCGTCATTCGGATTTTCTTTAAATCACCTAGATTCAATTTCCTGCAAATTGAATAAGGCATCAAATTAATACTAGCACCCAAATCACATAAAGCATTTCTAACAAAATTACCTCCTAATTCACAAGGTAATGTAAAACTACCTGGATCTTCTAATTTTTCAGGAATTTTATTGGTTAATATAGCACTACAATTACTGACAATTGAACCGTTCCTATGCCTTCTAGCTTTTTCTTATTAGAGCACAATTCTTTCATAAATTTAGCATATTTAGGCATGTGTAATAAAGTTTCAGCAAATGGTAAGTTTATATGTAGCTTCTTAAATATGTCCAAAAATCTACTCAATTGTTCATTTTGTTTCTCTTTTCTAGCTAGAACAGGAAATGGTAATTGAGACTCATCAAGAACAGTAGAAACAAGTTTGTCCTTACCTTTACCCTTCTCAACTGTACGAGATACTTTTTCAGTATTTTTAGAGTTAGAAACACTTACCTCCGTTGTCGGTTCCAACCTTGAGGAAGAATTCTTACCATGTTCATTATTCTCTAACTCTTTCCCACTCCTTAAGGTGATTGCTTTGGCTTCCTCCTTTGGATTCTGGTCTACATTGGATGGAAATATCCCTTGAGCACGGTTTGATAAAGAATTAGCAAGTTGCCCCATTTGGTTTTCTAGGTTCCTAATGGATGCCTCTTGGTTTCTCATCCAAATATCTTGCGATTTCCACCTAGCATCTTGAATAGCTAAAATTAAATTTTGGAAAGCCATGAAATTTGTAATCATTTCTTTAATATTAGATTTTTTTCTTGAGGAGGTGGAGGTTGAGGTTTTTGAAAATCGGGTGGTTGGTGGTATGCTTGTGATGGGTATTGATTTGGGTAATGAGGTGGAGCTTGGTTTTGGTATGGAAGTTGATTATTGTGAGGTTGATTATGATTAAATTGGGGTCTAGGATTAGGGTTAGAAGAAGAACCTTGATTACCTTTCCTCCATGAAAAAATTGGATGGCTTCTCCATCCTGCATTGTAAGTGTTGCTATATGGGTTCAAGGCATTGACTTCTTCTACCATACTTTCAACATTCTTCATTCCCAAAGGTCCTTGAATTCCTGCATAAGAATCAACTTCATTAGATAACATAGAAACATTTTTAGCTTTAAGCTCATTTATTTCTTTTAAGTGCCTTTTTTCCATTAATTCTAATTGAGCTTTTAGCATGGCTATTTCATCAATATTATGAACTCCCTGTTTCTTTTGAGTTGCTCTAGAGGTTGCCCATTGAGCATCATTGGTGGCCATCTCATCAAGGAGTAAAAATGCATCATCAGGAATTTGATTCATGAAACTTCCATTTGAAGCTGCATCTAACAAAGATCTTGTTGATGGATGGGCACCTGCATAGAAAATATGCATTAATTGAAAAATAGAAACTTCGTGATGTGGACAACTTTTTAAAAGTCTCCTAAATCTTTCCCATGCTTCATGGAATGGCTCTTCATAAAATTGCTGGAAGTCACTAATTTGTTTCCTAATGAGGGCAGTCTTAATAGGTGGGAAGAATTTGCAAAGAAATTTTTCTTGCATTTATTGCCAAGAATGGATGGATTGATTTGGTAGCATTTGTAGGCAATCCCTAGCTTTTCCTATGAGGGTAAATGGGAAAAGTTTCAACCTAATTGCATCAGTTGATACATTAGGAATTTGCATAGTGTCACTCACTTCTAAGAACATATCTAAATGTTGTGCAGGATCCTCTATATCCGAACCCAAAAATTGGTTTTTTTGTACCATAGTGATGGTAGCGGGTTTAATCTCAAAGGGTTGGTGTTGAGGAATCCTAATAGTTCTATGTTCTTCATTTCACCTAAGGATAGCATAATCCCTAATGGTTCTAGGTCTATACCCATTCCCAGGAGCTTGGTGGGGTATGTGTTGCTCTTCAATCCTAGGTGGTGGATCATTCATAGGTTGTTCTATTTCTGGGTCATTCATGTCGCCTCTTAACCTTCTAATCCTATGGAATGTCCTTTCAATTTCAGGGTCTAATGGTAGGATGGGATTGTCTCTCACCATAAATCACTAGTCACCCAAAAAGAAAATAAGAGAATAGATGAATAAGAGAAGAAACACACAAAAATAGCTTTTAAAATCAAAATAAATAAATAAATGCCAATCGTTCCCCAGCAACGGTGCCAAAAACTTGACCGGTGTCTAGCAAGTGTACTAGATCGGCTAGTAATATAGGGAAATAAGATTATGATCCAAAATATCGAACCCAAGGGAAACTTGTGCTTGTATGTGCTATTGTAATTTCAAAGCCAATTTTCGTGTGCAAAAAAGAGAAGGAAAATCCCAAATTTATGATGAGTGAAGAATTAAAACTAAAAATAACTAAATTAAAACAATTGAAAAAAAAAACTAAAGTAAAGGAAAAATCTTTTGAAGCAAGTAAATTTAATGAGTTAAAAATTAATATTAAAGACAACTTTCACTAAAGGACTATCCACCTTAACAAGTATTGCTATGACTTAAATAAAAGAAAACATACAAGTGATTATGGATAATTCAGGTTAATAAAACCAGATAACTTTATTCAAGATTATCATTCCAAGAATCAAATTTTCTTATTAAGATAAACTTAACACTTAGCATAAAGAACTGAATTAAGTCTCCTATATGTCTATTAAAGCCTTTCTCAAGAGATTTAACTTTCACCTATTCTTGGTTACCCTTTTCTTAATCTTAACTTACTCAAATCAACACACAATCATAGCTTATTTAGATTATAATCATGCATTAATCCAACTAAATTAACCTAAGAGCATGCAAGTCATTATTCAACTTAAACCAATTAATTAACCAATGCTTAATCAAGTTAATAATCAACTTAAAATTGAGAAAAGACAAGATTATGTTTAAGAACCAAGAAATAATCAACTTGTATTTAAATTGAAGAACAACTTAAGTCATAACAATACAAGTTTAAGGATTCAAGTATCCTTTAGCAAAAGTCAAAGAAAACTACTCACAAACCATTCTTAAAATTAAAAACAAGGTTTTGAAGAAAACAGTAAACAAAGAACGTAAAAACAACTAAGAAAATAAAGCTTAATTCTAAAGATTGATGATCATTCTTCTGTGTTTTGAATTGCTATTTATAGGCAAAATTGTAGTAGACTCCTTGTTAAACTCTAGTCACAAAATAGGAATCAAATTCTGCTAAAACAGGAAGCTCGAAAATCCTTCACGATATGGGAAAACTGGATCACGTGGCCACGCCCCTCAATATGCCTTCTCTACATGTGACCACGGCTCCATTTATTCTTCCTCCACACGTGGCCACATGTGGTCCTTCACTGGAATCCACGTGGTCACGTGGTCTTCATTTGTTTCTTCAATTCTTATCACGTGGCCACAATTCCTCACAAAGATTTCTTCACGTGGCCACGGTTCCTCACAAAGACTTCTTCACGTGGCCACGTGTCTTATGCTTCAATGTTTTCACGTGGTCACGTCTCAAGGCTCTGGACTGGAAGCTCATTTTCTCGCCTAAATTCTTCATATTTGCACTTATGGCCCTCAACTTTGCATCTTTTACACTTTAAGCCCTTTTATATCAATTTAACCCTGAAAATCACACAAAACACATAATTAACCTCAAAAACATAAATATTAACAAATTAACTCTAATTTAACCTAAATAAAACCAAAATAACTAAATAACACAACTAAAAACATATCAAAAACTATATATAATTCACACTTATCAGGATGCTTAGAAAAGATCTGCTTCCAGCGTCCTATGAGTTTTTAATGATATCCAAGCAAAAGGGGTCACATAACCACATATTTTCAAAAACAAAACGTTGTTTAATCCTATTAAAGTTTGCTTTATTGCCAAACAAGTCTAGGACAATCGGCATGTGATCAGAACCTCCCCATACCAGATTATTCAACACAAAATTTGAAAATTTATTCAACTAGCCCCCTATCCAGTCTCTCCTTAATAAAGTGTGGCTTATTTCTTCTATTTTACCATGTGAATTTGTATCCCACATATTTTATATCTTGAAGGTTGCAATCAATAAGAGCCTCCCTAAAAGTGTCAATAAAGTGGTTCGGTCATTGCACACCCTTTATTTTCTCATCATGTGCCAAAATTTCATTAAAGTCACCAAAAACTAGCAATGGCAAATCAATTTTGCCTTTGAGTTCCTGTAACAAATCCCAAGATCTATGTTTATATGACCATTCAGTCCAGCAATAAAAACAAGATAAATGCCAGTTATCAATCTCCCCAACCTGGCTAATCTCAAAAACCGTATGACGGATGGAATAAGCCATCAATTTTAAGCAAATTTCTTCAGTCTATAAGCATGCCAAACCTCATTCATTACTGTGCCCCTTCACAAAGAAACTATGCTTGAAACCTAAACTTCTTCGCACAAAATTTAATTTATTTTCCATTACTCTGGTCTTCATTAAAAAGACCGCCGAGGGTGTTCAAAACTGACAAAGTTTCTTGATATTACAAATTGTCGAGGCAATCCCCAAACCCCAACAATTGTAGTTTAAAAGCTTTATTGATGTATGCAATCGAGGTCTGTAACACTGGTCGCCTCTGGTCTAAGTAAGTTGCCTACATTCATGGTAGCCCTACTCTTTTCCCTATTCCTTCCATTTCATTACTATCCCTCTAAAATTCTATTCTTTTCTTTCCATAAATCTTTTTATTACTGTTTTTGTCCTAAACTCCTTCCCCCTCATTGCCATCCTCTTCTACGAGCTCTTTCTATATTTATTAATTAATTCCCTATTCTTACCCTTATTAATGCCAATTAGAATTAGATTATCATCTTCGCTATTCCCCTTCACTTTTAAATCAATGGCCTTACTAGTTTTCTCCCCAATAAGAACCTCAACAGGTCTAAGGTCAGTGTTCGCAAAATAATTAAAAGCATCAGGT